>RJVU01069130.1:2002407-2036205 GCA_003731715.1 Anabarilius grahami
TAAAATTATAATTTGAATTTGCATATTCATTCAAATGACAAAGGACAAAGTTCTAAATAAACCATATCATGTTCATTTGTGTTCATCATGTTCAAATTGCAGTGATTTCAGAATTAAAATTTACAAAACAAAATAACCAATCAATACACTATGAAAAATCTGAATCTAAATATTAGTCAGTACGACTGTATTCATGGAGCCAGACACATGATCACAAAGGTCAGAGGTCAAAAACCAGAATATGCAATCCAGGAACTCACCACAAAGTCACTCTTGTAAAAAATTTTCAATAAGGTTCTGCAGAGCTTCTGTAGCCCCGCCCCTTTTCAGCGCTGCGCTCGTTGTGTTTGTATTTCCACAGCATGAAGGTAAGATCTTACGGATTTTTAAATGAACATTACAATGCTCATGTTAACTTTAGTTAACTCTACAATATGTGCATCCACTTCACCAGCAAATTACTCTTCGACAGCGATGCTATAGAAATATACAGAGCTACCGCAAAAACTGAAGTTCAAACACAAAATTGATTCTCTGCCTCATAAGGTTCTATATAGAACTCTAGGGTTCTTGACTACATTTTAAAGAACTTTTTAAATGCCAAAAAGGTTCTATATGAGGAGAAATGTCTTAAAGGTGCCCTAGATTCAAAAATTGTATTTACCTCGGCATAGTTAAATAACAAGAGTTCAGTACATGGAAAAGACATACAGTGAGTCTCAAACACCATTGTTTCCTCCTTCTTATATAAATCTCATTTGTTTAAAAGACCTCCGAAGAACAGGCGAATCTCAACATAACACCGACTGTTACGTAACAGTCGGGATCATTAATATGTACGCCCCCAATATTTGCATATGCCAGCCCATGTTCCCAACATTATGAAAGGCATTAGACAAGAGCAGGACGTCTGGATCTGTGCACAGCTGAATCAACAGACTAGGTAAGCAAGCAAGAACAATAGCAGAAAATGGCAGATGGAGCAATAATAACTGACATGATATCATGATATTTTTAGTGATATTTGTAAATTGTCTTTCTAAATGTTTCGTTAGCATGTTGCTAATGTACTGTTAAATGTGGTTAAAGTTACCATCGTTTCTTACTGTATTCACAGAGACAAGACTGTCGTTATTTTCATTTTTAAACACTTGCAGTCTGTATAATGCATAAACACAACTTCATTCTTTATAAATCTCTCCAACAGAGTGTAATGTTAGCTTTAGCCACAGAGTACCATCAAACTCATTCAGAATCAATGTAAACATTCAAATAAATACCATACTTACATGACTAGACATGCTGCATGACGAACACTTTGTAAAGATCCATTTTGAGGGTTATATTAGCTGTGTGAACTTTTTTTATGTTGTTTAAGGCAAGCGCGAGCTCTTGGGGCATGGAGCACGAGATTTAAAGGGCCACACACCCTGAATTGGCTCATTTCTAATTATGCCCCAAAATAGGCAGTTAAAAAAATTAATTAAAAAATATCTATGTGGTATTTTGAGCTGAAACTTCACAGACACATTCAGGGGACACCTTAGACTTATATTACATCTTTTGAAAAGGGAATCTAGGGCACCTTTAAATGATCGCATAATCCTTTCATGTTTAACAGGTTATTTCAATTCAACATCATGTATGTTTACAAGTTGTTTAATTCATAACATTTATTTAAAATAAAAACTTAATTAAAACAATTAATTAATTAAAACTAAATCCATAAAATGATCTCATGATGCATGGGAACTCATAAAAGGTTCTATATATGAAGCGCCTGACGGAAACCTTGAAGTTTCTAACCTTTTCTTATAAAAGCCCAAACATGCTGCCTTCACAGGCACATTCAAATCAAATGTTTTATTACATTGAGTCTGCTGAGATGCTGGACAGGTGTATTCTTCACTGGCAATGAGATCTCACAATCCTGTGGTTTGACGATTGCAAGACCAAAAACAACATCTCATGGAGTAACAAAGTAATTTTCCAATATATGATTACATTTCAACAGAGAACTGTTTTTAGATCATATATGCTTGAAACAATTTTGCACCCTTTGGTTTTGGACACAACAAATGTGTTCAAAGACAACTTGACTTTAGTTGATTGCATTTAGCTCAACAACTTCAGTAACTGTGTTTTTAACTGTGTTTGCTATATTTGCAAATATTCATATTTGCACAAATGTGTTAACCAAGGAACAATGTTTTGGTTGTCGCACCACAGTGACAGGACGCCCCCTGGTGGACATTTGATGTTAACACACTATAACCTGGATTGACAGCAGCACACGCATCAAATAGGGATATTTCTAAACTTACAAAGTCTAACAGAAGGACATTGTAATTATTTTTGTCAAACTATGAGAGGCATTTAATTTTAAAAATTAAATTGACCTTACCTATCCCATGCTCCTCTGCATCCAAAAGATCACCACAACAACCTGCATTGAAGAGAAAAATACAAATATTACATCCAGTTTGCAACAGTTATTATTAGACCTCATACACACACACACACACACACACACACACCAAACAGACATACAGTATAAAATATCCTTTTTAATGTGAAAAAGCACTGCGGCAGGAAAGGTCAGCATTCACCCTTCACTCCTCTATACAAGCCAGAGGTGGAAGTCACATGACTATGGGCTGTGTGACATTAAAAGTGTCCATTAGTATGCCAGTTGCTCCGTGTATAACCTCAACCTCCAGGCTTCAGTCTTCACAACATGAGCCAGTAAGAAGCGCTTTCCTTCTTCTATCAGACAGCCTTCAGAGACCAAACAAATGAATTTTATGGCTCTAATCTCCCCTATCTATGTCAATTACAGCAAGGCGTCGATAAGGAACCCGTCCCATCTCTAACTCACACCGCAGTTGCTGGGTCGTGGGGTAAAACACTCATTTCATTTATATTTTGGAAGTAAAACAAACACCTACAGGGGTACATCTGACATGAACCCCTTAAGTAAATTTACACTGTCAAATAATGACAATGAAGATATTTATTATATAAAGCAATATTGTGACAGAAGCCCTAATTTGTAAAGATTGGTTCAAATGGTTGTATAGGCTTATTGATTGGCTGTTTAAAAAGGTTGGAGGATAAGAAGAAGTGACTGTATTTGACATCTAGGGTCTCCTGGGACATTTGATATGATTACAACTAATTTGGGTGTTTGAAGGATAAAGAGCGAATCCGACTCACAGAATTCACTTCACACAGGCTAGTTCTCTCTCCAACAGCTTCAGCTTCATTCCCAGAAAAAAAAGGTGGCATTCATCTACTGTTGGTCGGCATATTTTGAAAATCATAGACAAATTTTGATGTAATTATTTGCAACATATGCAAATGGTTTATTTGAAATCATTAATTATATAGTCAGGATTGACAGAAAAGCATTGATCAGACTATAATTCAATAATAAAAATAATTGATCCATTCTGCCATCATTTATTCACCCTCAAGTCATTCCAAACCGTCATGGGTCATTCCGTGTCAAATCAACCACATTTCAGAAACTTCCCCGGGTCAAATTTTTGATTTTGTTAATATTTTTTCTGTAGAAAGACAAATATAAATAGTGATGAAAGCCAAAATATTAAATGTCACAGATGTATGTTTACTGAGTAATCCACTGTTTTGTAGAGGAGGGTCAAAATGACCATTTTCACCTGAGATTTGGAGCCAAATTAGAGGGGTGTAAAAATGACTTTAGAAAGATGGCAGCATCATTATTTTATTTTTCCACAGAGATTGGCCGGTCTATTAGTAAAATCTGTTGACTTTAGCAATCTTTGTTTCATTATTTGCCAACGGTGACAGTTCAAAAATGGCAAAAAACACTTCTTGTGTTTTTTACCTCAAGTTTGCATGCCTGTAACTCAAGAAGTATTAAAGATATCTTAATATCCTTTTAGATTCTGGTTCTTAACAAACTTTCCTTTTGGTATCTTCATTTTAAAGGCCCTCGATGGTTCATTCCCAGAGATATGGAGATCTTAATGCGGCTCCATGAGTAAATTGGTCAATTGCACACATTTTCAGTGGTCAAAAACCAAATGTGTGTCACTTTGCATACAGCTGACACTTTTATCTTTTAAAGAGGAATATCTGAAGAACAAATAATGTTGAAACTAGAAATGTATTTCTAGTTTCAACATTTTTTTCTATTAGCTCAGTTGCATAGAACATACTTGAGTGCCATAAATATTCCTTTTCCAAAGTTCACATGCCTGTAACTAATAGTTTTCAAAATATCTTAATATCCTTCTAGATTCTCATTCTTAAACTTTCCTTTTGCGCCCTTTAGTTCCATAGATATGGGGATCTCATGTTCAAATTGTTGAATTTTACCCATTTTCAGTGATCAAAAACCAAATGTGGTTCACTTTGCACACAGCTGATACTTATTCCATTAAAGAAAAATGCCTGAAGAACAAATAACACTGAAACTAGAAATGTATCTTGTTTCCCTCTATCAAAACAATTGAATACGACACACATACAGTGCCAAAAACACACATTAAGAACCAGAATCTAAAACCAATTTACTCATGGAGCCGCATTAAGATCTCCATATCTCTGGGAATGAACCATCGAGGGCCTTTAAAATGAAGATACCAAAAGGAAAGTTTGTTAAGAACCAGAATCTAAAAGATATTAAGATATCTTTAAAGGTGCCCTAGATTCAAAAATTGCATTTACCTCGGCATAGTTAAATAACAAGAGTTCAGTACATGGAAAAGACATACAGTGAGTCTCAAACTCCATTGTTTCCTCCTTCTTATGTAAATCTCATTTGTTTAAAAGACCTCCGAAGAACAGGCGAATCTCAACATAACACCGACTGTTACGTAACAGTCGGGGTGTACGCCCCCAATATTTGCATATGCCAGCCCATGTTCCCAACATTATGAAAGGCATTAGACAAGGGCAGAACGTCTGGATCTGTGCACAGCTGAATCAACAGACTAGGTAAGCAAGCAAGAACAACAGCGAAAAATGGAAGATGGAGCAATAATAACTGACATGATTCATGATAACATGATATTTTTAGTGATATTTGTAAATTGTCTTTCTAAATGTTTCGTTAGCATGTTGCTAATGTACTGTTAAATGTGGTTAAAGTTACCATCGTTTCTTACTGTATTCACGGAGACAAAAGCTGTCGCTATTTTCATTTTTAAACACTTGCAGTCTGTATAATTCATAAACACAACTTCATTTTTTATAAATCTCTCCAACAGTGTAGTATTAGCCGTTAGCCACGGAGCACAGCCTCAAACTCATTCAGAATCAATGTAAACATCAAAATAAACACTGTGCTTACGCGATTAGACATGCTGCATGACGAACACTTTGTAAAGATCCATTTTGAGGGTTATATTAGCTGTTTGAACTTTTTTTATGTTGTTTAAGGCAAGCGCGAGCTCTTGGGGCGTGGAGCACGAGATTTAAAGGGCCACACACCCTGAATCGGCTCATTTCTAATTATGCCCCAAAATAGGCAGTTAAAAAAATGAATTAAAAAAAGTCTATGGGGTATTTTGAGCTGAAACTTCACAGACACGTTCAGGGGACACCTTAGACTTATATTACATAATTTAAAAAATTTTTTTAGGGCAATATTAATACTTCTAGAGTTACAGGCATGCAAACTTGAGGCAAAAAAACACAAGAAGTGCTTTTGCCATTTTTGAACTGTCACCGTTGGCAAATAATGAACAAAGATTGATAAAGTCAACAGATTTTACTAAAAGACCGACCAATCTCTGTGGAAAAATAAAATAATGATGCTGCCATCTTGATAGTAATTTTTACATCCCTCTAATTTGGCACCAAATCTCAGGTGAAAATGGTCATTTTGATCCTCCTCTACAAAACAGTGGATTACTCAGTAAATATACATCTGTGACATTTAATATTTTGGATTTCATCACTATTTATGTTTGTCTTTCTACAGAAAAATATGAACAAAAATCAAAAATTTGAGCCGGGGACCTCCGGTTGAGTGGAATGACCCATGAGGGTTAGTAAACGATGACAGAATTAATCATTGAACTAATTTCCTTCAAATGCAACTTCAATCAAAACTGAAAAAAATGCTTCATTGTGTATTTCTGGGGTGGTGTGGCGCAGATAAGCAGGCTGTTTAGATAAAGCTGCTATGTGGCCACAAATTGATCCTAGAATTTGCTGGATGGGGGTGCAAGTTTCCCCAAGTTCAAAAGTTCACATTTTACAAGCACTTAAAGGGCAGTGACCCATGTCCAAATAAAACCTTTCCTGTTGTTGAACCTCTCCTGCAGGATTTACTTCTCACAGAAAACACGTCCATACTGTAAATACTGTACAATGAATATACAACATTATTGATGGGATCGTTTTAAAAGGAACAGGAAAAAGCACACTTCTTACCTTGTCTGATAAGGGCATTAAACTAAATGAATCCAATGACATAATCAGCATTACACTAATGCGTTTGATTTAAAGGAAGACCCATCTTACCATTGGCTGTCGTCCGAAAATCTTTCATATCTCTTTGATCCGTTTCGCCGCTCATGCCACGCATAAACAAGTTCACAGCTTGCGGGATCAAACTTCCATCCTCTCTGCTGTTGCCTCCGTTCGCACAATCTGCAAGCGTGCCGCGCGTGTGGGCGTGGCTGTCTAATCCAATCACCGCAGCCCATGCATGACGTAACAGGAATACACGCTGCTGCTTAAGCGAACCTCAATAGAGGGTATGCACGTGACGTCACCATCGACCGTTGCGACTGTGGTCACGCCCACTGAGTGGCACAAAGACTGAGTGGCAGCATTGGTTTTCAGCGTGAATGCAGCGAAAAACACACAAAACACTTCCAAAACGGGAAAGAGCTTTGTGATTGACTGTACAAATAGCTTTGACACAAACCATGAGGTATATATTTAAAAATTGCAGAAAGCTACAGAAAAAAAAGGCAAATGGATCACTGCTATTCACAGAAACAGCTGGACTCCAGCAGAGAAACATGGATTTGCAGAATAATTTTGTGTCAAATTGTTGGATTTTGAGGTAAAATCATACCGTATATATTGTATTGTTATATATATTATGTTGACAACTGATCAATTAAATATTTACCCTCTTATATTCTGCATAATTGGGTGTTTTTAAATAAACACTGACAAAAACTATACTATAAAACTATATATGTTTTAGGGCTGGACGATATGACGATATAACATTGATTTAAGTGATTACTCGGATTTAAACCTACTTATATTGTAGTTATATAAAATATTCACAGGCAGATTTGGTTTATGTATTTCCCCGGCGTCAAATCAGGCACATATAAATGTGAGGAAACACGATTCCTGGCTGCATGTCAATATCCACGGAAAAGGTTTATTTGACAAGTTGTAAGAAACACTTTCGAGTTCAACCTTTGGTTTAATTCGTTTGTTTTACTCGCGTTTTCGCAGTTTCCTCTATTAAATCCAGTCACGCAGCAGGTTCTTCTGCCACTCAGTCCAGCTGAGGGAGCGCGTTTTCGGCGGGAAAGTGACGTCCATTGTAACACCGGCGCCCAGCAGCAGCCCTCGTTTCCGCCATTTTGTGGTGAAAGCGAGTCGGCAGTCCACTAGTTTCTATGGCAATATCAGCTGCTTTGTTAAAAAAATAAGTACATTATCAAATCCTTTTAACAGTTTATTTTACAGACTTTTTTTTACAAAACCTTTGCTCTCTAGAAACCCAGTCAGTTTGGGTTAAAATTCTTTGAAGTTCAAGTATTAGCATTATAAACACCAACATATGAAATTAAATTAAGAAAATTTAAGATTTTATCAGAAAAATTGGGAATGTTGGACAATAAATATAATATAACAGCTTGACAGTAAACTGTTTTTGCAGTGTTGTATTAATGTCCGTTAAAGCAAGACTATGTAAACAAAAAAACACAGCCACTGTGTCCAAAAAATGTGAATTATGGGATAACAGACACAGCAATGCATCATGTATAAGATCATTATGTTTAGCGTGATCCAGGGGATTAAAAACATATATTTCAGACCTAGTGAAGCAATGTACTTTACTCTACAGGTTTGAAATATATTGTACGTTTTAATCCCCTGGATCACGCTACAAACATGATTATCTTAACTTATCTTATCTATCTATTAAAAAGATTTGGAACTGATACTTCATTTTATGACAATACTGAAAATACCGATCATTTGTTTTTCTATTTCCTATGTGTCATGATTCCTGTCTTGAGTTTCCCTGGTCTTGTGTGGACTTTTATGTTATTTCCTGTTTTGAGCCATGTTTTGTAGTCCTATGTAGTTTTTTTATGTAGTCACCCCTTGTGTTGTGTATAGATATGCATCGACATCACTTTCCCGCCAGAACGCGCTCCCTCAGCTGGACTGAGTGGCAAAAGAACCTGCTGCATGACTGGATTTAATAGGGGAAACTGCGAAAACACGAGTAAAACAAACGATTACACTAAAAGTTGTACTCCATAGTTCCTGTTACAACTTAAGATCCAGTAATCCATGGATATTGGCATGCAGCCAGGAATCGTGTTTCCTGACATTTATATGTGCCTGATTTCGACGCCGGGTAAATACATAGAGCAAATTTGCCTGTGAATGTTTTATATAAATAGAATATAGGTAGGTCTAAATCCGGGCGTTCACTTATATCAATTATATCATCCAGTTCTAAAACTTGTATAGTCAGTGTTTATTTAAAAACACCCAATTATGCAGAATATAAGATGGTAAATATTTAATTGATGAGCTATAGCTATATATTGTATTATTATATTGTATTGACAACTCATCAATTAAATATTTACCATCTTATATTCTGCATAACTGGGGGTATGATTTTATTTTACCCCAAAATTCGACATATTGACAAAATTATAACTGCAAATCCACGTTTCTCTGCCTGGAGTCCAGTTATTTCTGTGAATTGCAGCAATCCATTTGCTTCTCTTTTCTGTAGTTTTCAGCAGTCTGTAAAAATATACCTCAGATTTCTTGTCAAATCTATTTGTACAGTCAATCACAAAGCTCTTTGCCATTTTGAATGTGATTTGTGTGTTTTTCGTGACATTCATGCTAAAAACCAATGCTGCCGCTCAGTGGGCGTAACCTCAGTCACTCCAGGTAATTCCCAGCCAGGGATATGAGATATGCAAGTGCACTTCAAATAATTTGAGTGTACATACTGTTGAGTTGTATAGCATTCTGATAGCTTTAGAATGGGTTGAACAAAGTAAACTGGACAAAGTTCTTATTTTAGTCATTCAGTCTCTGCTTTGTGTAGTCTCAAGTTAGGTATGACCAGAAATCCCCATGAGTTAAATTATGAAATAAAGGCCTGGTTTCACAGACAGGGCTTTAGTTAGTGTGTAATGTTGCTGCTTGAGCATAAACAGTATCTGCAAAGTTGCAGCGCTGAAAGTTCAATGCAAACGGACATATTGTCTTTTAAAGTTATGGCAGTTTAAAGCCTACAATTACGACCGGTTTGGACTACAACAAGCTTCTTCCCGGGATTGTGACATCATAAACCCTGCAATTAACATAAACCCTGCCCACGGGAACACGCAACAAAGTGGGCGAGGCCATGTCGCGCGGTATTATGAAATTTTTTGGTTGCATCAAGGACGTAAACAAAGACCAGCGTGTTTTTGCTTTGCTAGCCAGTTAGCTAAATTCTAGTGCATACTTCTCCAACAAACACCAACAAACGTCTATGTTCATAGACAAACAGTTGTTCATGCTATAAATTAAACGATACCTTTACAAAAATGCTACTACTCAGTCATGTATTCAGCTACTGTAAAGCTTTAATCAGGATAAAACCATATATTGAAAGCTAACAAACAGCAGTAACATTTAGAAGTGACAGCATATCTAAACCCTTCGACACAAATACAAACAGAAATACTTACCATTCATAAACATCCTTTAAAAGCCGTGCTTGCAGAGGATCTGCTTGACCCTCTTCATCTTGGTCTGAATCGGGCTCAATTTGATAGGGCAATATAGAGGCCATTATTTACATTTTCAGTGAAGCACATGTAACAACTAATGGCGTTTCCGGACGCTTCCGCGAATCACAATACACGGGACCAGCTAACCAATCTGAGCCCATTGCTATTTCGGAGGGAGTGGTATCATAGAATCAGGAAGTCAAACCGGCCGTTCAGATGACAATGGAAACAGCAGTGTAGAATAAAGGTAAAATATATGAAAAATACAGCATTTTTTAAAAAAATGAAGCATTAAGACATGTTAAACTGCGTCCCATAAACACAATCAAGCCTAGAAAAAAAACTGTGAACCACCCCTTTAATTAAACAGCATACTCCATATTATGGGGAAACATCCAACTGGATTCTGTGAGCATTGTCAAACCCCAGAAACAGTTGAGAATGTGCTTGTAAAAATGCAAAAACAAAAAAGTGAAACAAAGAGAGAGGACATTACTAAAAATATGAAAAGTATGTGACTAACTGGACCTGGACTAAAGGACATACTGGAATGTAGTGGAAGAGAACAAGGAAATATCTGTTCTGCTTTCTAATAAATACAGGACTAGGATTTGACATATTTCTGTGTGTAGGAGTTAGTTAACTCCAGAAGATGGCAGTAGTGACACATAAAAAATGCAAGCTGCCCTTAATTTGAAGACATTGAAGAAGAAGAAGAAGAAGAAGAATGTTCATGGTTGGATGTTACGTGTGTGCTTGTTGTCAGTTTTGTTTGCCTTCCCTGCCTGTGTCTTTGCCTGGACTTACTTTTAATATATTTGTTTTGTTTGAATACATTTTTTCTGCATCTGGGTCCTACTCTCGTTCCTCTGAAACAGCCAATGATTCAAAACACCAGACATCTTAAATGGATCCAGCTGTAAGGTTTATGTGTCTGCTGAGTGGGTCTGCTTTTACTATGGGTGTCGTGGAGGACAAACACAACATTCACGCTGTACCCGCCATGCCAGAGTCTCCTGCCATCACGTCTGCTATGTAACGTAAGAGTCTCCCGCAGTCACATCTGCTACATCAGAGTCTCCAGCCGTCACGACTGCCATGCCAGAGTTTCCTGTAGTCACAGCCACCATGCCAGAACCTGTAACCATTATGATCTGGACCTGAGGAAGACTATATCCATGGGTGTTTGGGGCTGATTTCCAGTGTGGCAGACCCTCCTCTAACATCAGTAGGAGCTGTTAGAATCCCCAGCCAGATAGTCCCAAGTGCACTTCCTGTGATGGCGGTGGTCATCTTGTGTGTGTGGGCCACACACACTTCTCCAGCTCCTCCCGAGGTGGCGGTGTCCGCTAGGGCTGCACAATCAATCACAATTAAATTGCACACAATTTGGCAAAGGCTGTGATTATTTCATGCGTAACTTGTCAGAGCTGTACGGCTCTGTGATCAGTAGTAAATGTTTCTCCATCTGAAAGCCAGAGGGCACTCTCACGCAGAAACAGCAAAAATTCCCTGCCACCAAAGTAGATAACTCATCATTCCAGGAAATCCCTATGGGCATCATACTATCACTGTAGCTGAATAAACAGAAGATTGAAAACACTCAACTGTCATTATGAAGTGAGTTTGGAGTGAAAACATGTTATTAAATGTATTTTGTTGGACAAGATGTTAATAAATGCTTCTCATGTCTGGAAAGATGTCTGACGCGTGTTGCTTTTTCAAATGCACATTATAAGCAACTCAAACTTGCAGTGCTTTCAGATGGATTAGCATTTTTAGCCATACTTTACTGACAAGCGGCGCGTAAAAAAAAAAAAAATCACAGCCTTTGCGATTTCATAATCGCATTAAGCCAAATAGTTCAAGCACGATTTCAATGTTATTTTCTAATCGTCCGATTAATTGTGCAGCCCTAGCGTCCGCTCATGAACTCTGTTTGCTCTGACACGACCATTTAAATCGTCAATGAACTCTCTGTCTGCCCTGATGCGACCAGAGTTCGTTAATGAACTACCTGTTTGCCTTGACACAACCAAGGATGTTGCCCCTGAGTTACCTGTTTGCCCTGATACGACCTCAGAGGTCGTCCCTGAGTTTCCTGTCAACCCTGACATGACCACGGTGGTCACCTGTGAACTTCCTGTCTGCCCTGTTATGACCATGGAGACCAATAGTGAACTCCCTGCCTGTCTCGTCTCAGCAAGAGAGGCCACTTTGAGAATAATCTGTCCCGTCTGCTTTGCTGTGGTGGTGGTCTGCTCCGCCGTGGGGATCTTCAGTTCTGTCTGCTCAGCCGTGGTGGTCTTCTGCTCTGCTGTGGGGATCCTCAGTCCCATCTGCTCTGCTGTAGGGATCCTCTGTCCTGTCGGCTCTGCCGTGATGGTCTTCTGCTCTGCCAAGAAGATCTTCAGTCCTATCTGCTCTGCTGTGGTGGTCTTCTGCTCCACCATGGGGATCTTTAGTCCCATCGACTCTGCTCTGGTGGTCTTCTGCTTCGCCGTGGGGATCTTCAGTCCCGTCTGTTCTGCTGTGGTGGTCATCTGCTCCGCCGTGGTGGTCTCCATCCCCACTGAGATGGTCTTCAGTCCTGTCACCTCAGGCCACCTGCTCAGCAGACTCCTTCTTGGCCACCTGCTCTGCCGGCTACAGTAGCTCATCTGTTGGATCGGACCACACGGGCCAGCCTTCCCTCCCCACGTGCATCAATGAGCCTGTCACCGGTTCACCACTGTTCCTTCCTTGGACCACTTTTGATAGATACTGACCACTGCAGACAGGGAACACCCCACAAGAGCTGCAGTTTTGGAGATGCTCTGACCCAGTCGTCTAGCCATCACAATTTGGCCCTTGTCAAACTCGCTCAAATCCTTATTTTGCCCATTTTTCCTGCTTCCGATACATCAACTTTGAGGAGAAAATGTTCACTTGCTGCCTAATATATCCACCCACTAACAGGTGCTCTGTCAGTGGTCATAATGTTATGTCTGTTATGTCTCTATTTGTACAAAATTCTGCACATTCATATACTTCTGGAATTTGCACATACAAGTTTCTAAAGTACACATTACAGACACTGTGGTAATGTGGCTATAGCACTCAGGCACCGCTGACGAAACCACATGCAACAAGGCAAGGCAAGGCAATTTTATTTGTATAGCACATTTCATACACAATGGTAATTCAAAGTGTTTTGCATAAAGAAGAAGAATAAAAATAGAACATAAGGAATAGAAATAACAGTAAAAACAGAATTTTGCTATCTGGATGGAAGAGCTAGGATAGGGAGTTTTTTGTTGTTGTTGTTGTCCGTCAGAGTGGATCTAAACGGATCTATCCATCAGAGCGGATCTGAATGGATGTTCTTACATTTCACACACACACCGCTCTCACACAAACACAACATCCCCAAATCGCAGTTCTTCAACTCATTCCCTTATGACCTTAAGTCTTATGACCACTCAACGTTAAGTTACATTCTATCCTCCTTCCCTACATGCCAATTCTTTCTGCATTCACCTTCTTTTCCTTCTGTCTGCTTCTTCTAGATTTCACTTTCTTCCTAATTCTCCCAGCTCTTTCAACCAGACAGCAATATTTAAAATGCATTAAAAGTCAGAATAACAAGATGATACATAAAATATATAAAATACATTAAAAATGAAATAAAAACAGGAAAAAAGGAATTAAGAGAATAAAAAAAGATAATATGTATAAAATAAAGTGCAAACAGTTCGGACATAGCACAGTGCTCAATCAGCAAATGCATAGATAAAAAGATGTGTTTTGAGTCTGGATTTGAATGTGGCTACTGTTGGAGCACACCTGATCTCTTCTGGAAGCTGGTTCCAGCTGCGGCTGGCGTAACAGCTAAAAGCAGACTCTCCTTGCTTTGAGTGAACCCTTGGTATTTCTAAATGACTTGATCCTGATGATCTGAGTGATCTGTTAGGTTTATATTCTATGAGCATATCTGCAATGTATTGAGGTCCTAGGCCATTGAGTGATTTATAAACAAGTAACAGTACTTTAAAATCAATTCTAAATGCAACTGGAAGCCAGTGCAAGGACCTGAGGACTGGTGTGATGTGTTCATGTTTTCTGGTTCTGCTCAGAATCCTGGCAGCAGCGTTCTGTACGAGCTGCAGCTGTCTTATGGTCTTTTTGGGAAGACCAGTGAGGAGCCCATTGCAATAATCCACCCTGCTGGTGATGAAAGCATGAACAAGTTTCTCGAAGTCTTGACTGGAGACAAAGCATCTAATTCTTGCAATATTTTTGAGAAGATAATATGCTGATTTAGTTATTGTCTTTACATGGCTACTGAAACTCAGGTCTGACTCCAAAATCACACCAAGATTCCTGACTTGATTTTTAGTTGTTTGACCCCTAGAGTGAAGGTACATGTTCACTTTGAGAACTTCATCTTTGTTTCCAAACGCAATGACTTCAGTTTTGTCTTTGTTTAACTGAAGGAAGTTTAGGCACATCCAATTTTTAACTTCATCAATGCATTGGCACAGGGAGTCAATGGGGCTGTAGTCGTTAGGTGATAGGGCTAGGTAAATCTGGGTGTCATCTGCATAACTGTGATATGCAATTTCAAAAGCAGATAAGGAGCGCCTGAGTGGCACCAGAATAACTGGACAGTAAATGAAGTGAAAATCAAACACTTATACAATAAAACAATATAATACAGTGCAAAAAAAGAAAAGAAATTCATACTATAATAAAGCTGCAATAGAACAAAACAAAATCAGAAATAGCAACAAAGAATAACACAAAGACAGCAACAAAATAAATTAGCAATGCTTGCAAAAAAAAAGCAACAGAAAAAAGAAAAATCTAGCTCAAACAAAAGAAAAACAGACTATACTTGAAAGCAAATCAAAATAAATGTAATAAGCAGCCTAGTGCACATAAAGCTCATAACTACAAGCCCAAATGACCAGCAAAACAGCAAAGCCTTAAACAAAGCAGCACAAACGCCCGCAAGCGAAAGAAACAAAAACAGGAAATGACTGTAAGCAAAACAGCAGTGGCGTCACATGCAGCATCTTCAGCTAGGGTTAGGGCTTAGATATTGTGATGTTCCATTCCCCCTTTACCTTTAATAAAAATATCAGAACATTAAACTAAATCTACCGAACCCCAAATGAGAAAGAGGGAGAGGCGTATTAACTTGGGTTGAACAAACACCAGACGCAAAGCTGCATTGTTACTCTCAACAGGTGCCATGGCTCAGTCTACCGGCCAGCATTCACACACCTGCTAACATCTGTTACTATGAACAATACAAACAATACCACCACAAGTGATCAAGAAATTTAATGCGGATACCAAACTACTTGAGAGCAAACTCACCCACAAACTTGACACTCAGTAGTGGCAACATAGAGTCTCAACATACCTGAACACGAACAAAAACGGTAACGGAAATGCCAGGGAGAGGAGAACCCAGAATCAGCCGGACACTCACAAATAGTACGGGCGCTTCTACCTCGTGGTCTGCCTAAAACCAAACCCCAAATGGGCCAATAAGATAAATCACTTATCCTGCCACATATGGATCCCAACCTGAGCTTGAACAAGTCTCCGTTACATTACAATTACATCAGTGGGGAGTCAATTTTCAGGAACATTTTTAGAGCAAAAGCAAAAAAGACCTCAGGCTTCACAAATGACACTCATAAAGCTCAGACATTGTGCTTTTATGTCCATTTCAGCTTTCCATAATTCATGCATATTACATTTGCAAACAATATCATAACCTCATCTGGGGTTTTTTAAGATATCAGGTTAAGTTATCTGTTAAAATGAGAACTGAGAAAAAACAACAGTTGCTGCATGTGCTAAAGATTTAAAGCTCTATAAATTAGAGCACAGCTGTATATTCTGCTTTAATTTTACACTTTTGTCTGAAACATTCAGTACTTATTTATATCAAACTCTGAGCAAAAGTTTCTGATCATTTCTTTCATTGTCATCTGCAGAACAAAACACTGCGCTGTAATTTAACATTCATCAGACTTCATGCCAACAGTCAAAAGTCTGATTCACAAGACTGACTAAAATATAAGGAAAAGGAGCATCACTGACTAACAAAAAACACCAAACACACAAACTTAATGCCAAAGACAAGGTGATAAAACATTCAGCTCATTTATATTCTCTGCTGTTGTTCATCAAGCAGTGAGATGATTGACAGCAGCGTATTCACTGTAATCCTGATTATTCCTGATGCTGACACTGTCAGGACAGTCAGATTTCTTGTGGAAATTCACCACTGCATAATTCAGATCCTCAGCAGATGTGATGCAGCACTGAGAGTCACCAGTGGCTTTCTGAACTGTAGAATAAACGCAGTTAGAATCAGAGGGGTTTGTGGGTAATCGTTTGTGAGCGCCTTTAATCTCCTCATAATCACAACCAGTGTGAGAAACCTGAGGAGAGACAGAGAAATTATTTACAGCTCTGAAGATCATCAGGATGGAAGGCATTAGAAATTCATATCATTTTATACAGTAACTGGACTCACCACTTCATGTTTTCCTGGTCCAGTCTGAGATGACGAATCACCACCTGCCAAAAACAAGCGTCCAAAATTAATTACATTATATCGCAATTCATACTGATTCAATACTGATGTCTATTGTAAATTCTTTCACACAATCATCAAATATTTGTATTTTGCTCATGTCTCGTTGCAGACTATAGGTGGTGACAGAGAGTGAGAAAACAGATCAAGAAATCTGTTTTAATCTCAGTATAAATGGAGAATTTCTGTATCTAAAGAAGTTAAGAAGGAGTTTTACCTTGAGACTGATGCTTACAGAAAAACAGTAATAAGAGTCCAGCTATGATCAGAACCAGAAAAAACAGAACCAGAGGGATGATCAGAGAAGAGTCTGAAAACACAGGAGAAATAATGTTAGAATCTGATCACTTTGAGCTACATATCAGATCAGATCATTGACGTGTGGAATAGGATTGGCCAGACCATGATACTGGATTTCAGGGTTGCCAGGTCTATGTAACAAAACTAGCACAATGACCAGTCAAAACTAGCCCCAAAAGTAGCCCAAATGAACATATACCAAATATCAAAACTCAAAATATGTATGTAACACGGTTTGTAAATATGGGAAGAAGGAGGCGGGAACCGGCGAACATTCAACAAAACTTTAATTCAAAATAAACAAAACGAAAGTAATGCCGGCAGGCCCTCGCGGACGTCTGCCGGCCACACAAACATAATAAAACATAAAATAAAGTCCAGGCCTGGTCCTCTCTCGTCCGTTCACTGTCGTCGCTCCTCCTTTTATGCCTCCGGAGCTCCTCCGTGAGGGACTCGAGGCCGGTGCGCCTCACAGGTGACGATCATTAACACTCGCGTCACCGGCCTCGCGCCGTTCCCTCACGGCTCTCGCCCGCCCTGCTCGCCACAATGTCATTTCCATATCTAAAATACATATCTTACAGTCAGTGTTATGCAAATTGAAAACCACTTTATCGTTGTGATTACAAACACAACTCAAAGGCTCCTACCAGTGGCCCTCCTTCACAAAACTACCATCTAGCACAGTTTTATCATTGGTAGAATGTAGAATATTTCAATATAAGCTTATAAGCTTTTCAGCCAAACACAATATATGCAATATGCCAAACTTTTAACAAAAATAAATAATTGTGACTGAGGTTTTAAATTTTGGTTCTGATTCAGGTGGATTCAATCCCCTGCAGACAGTCAGTCAGAACTGTATAATGATTTCTAATTTGAAAAATTCACCCTAGACTCCAAAATCTCATTAAACTCATGAAAAGATTTCTCATTCTGCATGTCTGCTCAGCGCAATGTCAGATATATCTGAAGAGGTTTTGAGTAGAAAATCCTTTCAATTTCAGTCAAGACTGTTCTCAGGACTTCTTCCGTCACAGTCTGCGCTCCAATGGTAATTTGGAGAGCTGTTTTGTTTGAACGGATCTCCCTCTCCCAGCATCCACAAAAGTGAGGTGCTCCTGGTGGATTGAACACAAACTTGATTTGCTGGGAAGTGAGGTGACCTTGTAGCTTGTGTTGCAAGGCAGCAATGGATTAATTCAGCTCTCGTTCTCCACCCTTGAAGTTAGTGCCTTGATCACTTAACTCGTACGGTTTCCCAAGTCGGGCGATAAAGGGCCATCAGGAAGGAGTCTGAATCTATGCTCACCAACAGAGCACTTTGTAACACTGCCCCGGTCATAATTAATAATATGCCCCACCTCTTCTCATTTTGGCGTCCTATCTTAATCACGTAGGGTCCAAAACAGTTCATGCCAGTTGAGAAGTTAAGCAGGCTTAAAGAGCTGTTGTCTTGCAAGTGGCAAGTCAGCCATACGAGGGCAGTTGAGTTTGTTGCTTGGGGGTGTTGCTGGGGTTTGGGAGTGAGTTCTGTGACAAGGACCTTGGAGACTGTTGCTTTCGGGGTTGGACCACATGATCTGGCCGCTCAAAATGCAACTTCAACTTGGCCTTCTGTGTTTTCTATTCGCAAATATGCTGAAGATTCATAAGCCTGCTCAGATGCATCACAGAATATGTGTATATCACATCTGCTATTTGGGAGATCCTTGTATGGACTGGAATAGCATCTTGGCAGTGATATTTTTCCAGATCACCAAGTTCCTTCTCCCATGAACTCCATAAGCTGAGCAGATCTTCTGGGTTTTTATCCCATAGGCGCTGCTCCAGTGTTTTCGCTCTGATTCACTTCCCTATGTAGTGCAAAGTGTCTGACTGACAATGCAAGAGCAGTCCAAGGGTAGATTAATTGGTATCTGGCAGTCCCTGACTAAGCCAGAGCTCACAGCTGTTCGATCTTGAATCGGAGGGAAGGTGAGCGACCACTGTTGGGCAATTGCTGGCCCACTGTCCCAATTCAAAGCCTCCCTCATTTAGGAGGGCACGGAGCTGATCAACAAGGTCTTCGGCGACATCTGTGGATGTGAGACTGTGTAGACAATTGTCAACATAGAAGGACATCTCTATCACCTCCCCCACCTGATCTCCTGGTTGACTGTGGTCTAGCACATGATTAATATCATTAATATTTCGTTTTGTTATAAATACTATATTTGCAGACATTTAAGATAATCAATAAATGCATTGCCTGAACCATATTTGTGATCTATTAATATGTTTTGTTTATTTGTTTTTTAAATAAAACTGAAAGAGGCAGAGTGTTATAACACATTTCGTTTTATTGTTGCCTAAAATATACCTACAGAGATAACCGGAGAAGCCAGAGCGCGCTGAGTGACGTTATCAAGTACGCTGCTGTGTCATTTGCAGAATCACTGGACTTGCATTCTTCCGTTCACGGGAGTTCCTTCTCCTGAGTCGAACTTGCCAAGTTCTAACTACCAAGGACGCAAGTCTGAACTTTGCAAACTCGGTATTGAGAAACGGCTTATGTATCTCTTGAAGCTAGTTCTCAGCTCATGAGAGAGTCTACTTTGAAGTCATGACACATGCAACCCACAGTCTAATTGTAGATCTGTGAGGATCTGATACATGAAATGTTCTGTGGCTTCGTCAGGGAGGAAGGTTCTCTAATGCCATGCACAACCTTGCAATCTGATGTAGTCATGGAGGGTATAGATAGCTTCGGTCCTCTGTAGGTTCTCTCCTGGAAGCATGGCACTGCAGATCTGGCTTCGTCCTCAGATCGTCATGTAAGATAGGAACCTTTCACTCAGAACTTTCTCATGTCTCAGTTTCTACTTTTCTACTAATTTTTACTCTCTCTCAAGTACTGAAAGTGAATACTAAAACGGGTAATTGCTATGTTAGCTGTTTAAGCTGGAGATAGCATTGGGGAAAAAACTGTTCTTATGCCTAGATGTTCTAGTGCACAGAGATCTGTAACGTCTGCCTGAGGGCAGAAGTGCAAACAGGTTGTGTCCAGGGTGAGAGGGGTCTGTGATGATGTTACCTGCCCGTTTCTTCACTCTGGCGTTGTACAAGTCCTGAAGGTTGGGCAGGTGCATACCAATTATCCTTTCAGCTGTCCTAACAATCCGTTGCAGTCTTCTTATATCTAATTTGCTGGCTGACCCAAACCAAACAGTTATAGAAGTGCACAGAACTGACTCAATAACAGCTGAGTAAAACTGTGTCAACAGCTCCTGTGGCAGGTTGAACTTCCTCAGCTGGGGAAGGAAGTACAGTCTCTGCTGAGCCTTTTTCGCAGTGGAGTCAATGTGATTGTCCCACTTCAGGTCCTGAGAGATGGTGGTGCCCAGGAACCTGAATGACTCCACTGCAGTCACAGTGCTGTTCATGATGCTGAGTGGGGGGAGAGCAGGGGGGTTTCTCCTAAAGTCCACTGTCATCTCCACTGTCTTGAGCGTGTTGAGCTCCAGGTTATTGTGACTGCACCAGACAGCCAGCTGTTCAACCTCCAGTCTGTAAGCAGACTCGTCTCCGTCCCGGATAAGGCCGATGACTGTGGTGTCGTCTGCGAACTTCAGGAGCTTGACAGAGGGGTCTTTAGAGGTGCAGTCGTTGGTGTAGAGGGAGAAGAGCAGTGGGGAGAGGACACAGCCCTTAGGGGTGCCAGTGCTGATGGTGCGGGTGCTGGATGTGAGTTTTCCCAGCCTCACTAGCTGCTGCCTGTCTGTCAGGAAGCTGGTGATCCACTGACAGATGGAGGTGGGTACAGAGAGCTGGGTCAGTTTATTCAGGAGGGTATCCGGGATTATGGTGTTGAAAGCCGAACTGAAGTCCACAAATAGGACCCTTGCATAAGTTCCTGGTTTGTCCAGATGTTGTAGAATATAATGCAGTCCCATATTGACTGCATCATCTACAGACCTGTTTGCACGATAAACAAACTGCAGGGGGTCCAGTGATGTCCTTCAGGTAGGCCAGCACCAGTCTCTCAAATGACTTCATGACCACAGAAGTCAAAGCAACAGGTCTGTAGTCATTTAGTCCTGTGATTTTTGGTTTCTTGGGTACAGGGATGATGGTGGAGTGTTTAAAGCAGGAGGGGACTTCACACAGCTCCAGTGATCTGTTGAAGATCAGTGTGAAGATGGATGACAGCTGGGCAGCACAGGCTTTGAGACAGGCTGGTGAAACACCGTCTGGGCCTTTGGCTTTCCTTATCTTCTGTTTCCTGAAGACTCTGCATACATCCCTCTCACTGATCTGAAGTGCAGGTTGAGAAGCAGGAGGGGGGAGGGAGAGGGGTGAGGGTGTTGATAGCTGTGTGGTGAGCCGGTCAGAGCGGGTGTGGGGTGTGAGACCAGGTCTTTCAAACCTGCAGTAAAATGTATTTAGCTCGTTGGCCAAATGTCGGTTCTCCCCAGTGCAGGGGTCTTGTAGCTGGTGATGGTTTTCAGGCCCTTCCACACTGATGCTGGGTCAGTAGCTGAAAGCTGGTGTTCTAGCTTCTTAGCATAGCTTCTCTTTGCTACACTGATCTCCTTATTCAGTGTGTATTTGGCCTGTTTGTACAAGACTTTGTCCCCGCTCCTGTATGCATCCTCTTTGGCCTGGCGAAGCTGTCTGAGTTTTGCAGTAAACCAAGGTTTGTCGTTGTTAAATGTTAAATAAGTCCTGTTGGGAACACACATGTCCTCACAGAAACTGATGTCGGATGTCACGGTGTCAGTGAGCTCATCCAGATCAGTGGCTGCAGCCTCAAAAACACTCCAATCAGTGCAGTCGAAACAGGCTTGTAAAGCCCGCTCTGTTTCGCTGGTCCATTTCTTTACAGTTCTTACCACAGGCTTAGCAGATTTCAGTTTCTGCTTGTAGGCTGGTAGAAGATGAACCAAACAGTGATCAGAGAGTCCCAAAGCCACTCTGGGGACAGAGTGGTATGCATTCTTTAAAGCAGTGTAGCAATGGTCCAGTATGTTACTGTCCCTGGTGGGGCATGTGATGTGCTGTCTGTATTTAGGCAGTTCACGGGTGAGATTAGCTTTATTGAAATCACCAAGAATGATAATGAAAGTGTTTGGGTAACACTGCTCTGTGTGTGTGATCTGATCAGCCAGCTGTTCTAGCGCCGCGCTCATGCACGCATCAGGAGGAATGTAAACACTCACCAGAATAAACAAAGAAAACTCCCGCGGTGAATAAAAAGGCTTACAGTTAATGAAGAGAGCCTCCAAATTAGGGCAGCACATCTCCTTTAACACTGTCACGTCTGTACACCAGCCTTCGTTGATATAAAAACATAATCCACCGCCTTTCGTTTTCCCCGACGACTCAGTGACGCGATCCGCTCTGAACAGCTGGAAGCCCGGCAGATGAAGCGCGCTGTTCGGGATGGCTCCTTTCAGCCAGGTTTCCGTGAAGCAAAGTGCAGCAGAGTTGGAAAAGTCCTTGTTCGTGCGGGTGAGGAGAAGCAGTTCGTCTGTTTTATTTCCTAGGGAGCGGAGATTCGCTAGATGAATACTCGGCAGCGGAGTCCTAAACCTGAAAAAGAAGCGGATGATGATGGTGGTGATGATGGTGATGATGATGGTGAAGATGATGTTTCTGAGAATTTTGTATATAAAAATGAAAAAAATTAGATGCTTTTTCTTTATTTTTACAGAACTTGACACCACTTTTCTCATGATACAGATACTTGTTTCTGATGTCATTCACTACCCAGAATTCATGTTTGCTGATACACAGACACTTAGGAAACAGAAGTGCAAGCTGTTTGTTTGAGTTTTCAGAACTGAAGCTTGTGGTTTCACACTGAATAATACAGTGCATTGAGGGTCACTGGATGAGCACCATTAACTGCAGTTAACTATAGTACAAGTGTGGTAAAAGGACTCACAGCAGCACTAAAACCTGCACTTCTACTGTATCCAAATTACCACACTAATCCTGCAACACCAGACACTGCAGTGATCCGAGATCAACAGACACAGAGAGAACTAACACTAAACGCTTTCAAAACACAAGATCTTCAGGTCCAGCATTTATATACTGCTGTAGAAGGAAAACAAAAACAGCCATTTGCAGATGCTGACAAAGACAATGTAAGTTGCATAAACAGTAAAAAAAAATGGGTATATGAATGTGGAATGAACAAATAACTATAACTGTATAAAAATATTAGAGTGGTCACATTTATAAAATGAAATGAAGAATAAATGAGTCAAACACAAACATTGACTTTACTATGTGCGCAGTGCAGTTTCTCATTGTGAAAGTGACGTGTTAAGTATGGTGTCTCATACTCAGAATTTGTGCTCTGCATTTGGGTTGCGGTTGGGTGTTATGTGTCTTGTGGTAATGAGAGGAAGAACACGCTGTTCATTCTGACTCTCTAACCATTAAGGCCACGACTGCCCCAACAGCATCACAAACACAAAGCTGCACTTTCACCTGTGTAGACTGCAATTATACGAACTGCAGTTTGATTTTATGCAACCTCTTTTAACTGCAGTTTGTGGTTTTGCTTGTTAAACAGACATACTGTATCATCTAAATTAATAATAATCCTACTTGAATAAAATCAGCTTCAAACCTCAATGATTTAAGCAACATGATAAATAACATACAGTGATCTGCTGAATAGAAATTACTCATGGTTTTCAATTAACTTATGATTAATATCACTGAGAAAATCATCTGTACCTGTAACATTGATCTGGACTCGTGTGATGAAGCTCTTGTGTCCTTGATCAGACTGAACTCCACACCAGTATTCTGAATGTTGTTCAGTCACATGACTGATTCTTCCCGTCAGGAGCTGCTTTTCTCTGTCATCAAACAGCTTGATCTTTCCCTTATGGATCCATTTATTTTTCTTTGTCACGGACGACTCTTCAGCACAGAGATCATCTCCAGATCTCCAGCAGAGAAACTTCACATCTTTTCTGTGGGATTGTGGGTATTTGCAGCTGATGTTCACAGATCCTCCTGCAGCAGCTGATAGACTGATGCTCTTCCCACAACAATCATCTGTTTCAGATCCAAATAAAGTGCAGCAATGTTACAATTACCAGATATATTCATGGATTCTGTCAAATAATGCATGAGTGACTGAAAGCGTCACACCGTCTCTGATGTCCAGATTAAACTCATAGAAGACACTGTATTGTTCAAAGACTTTGACTGTAATCTTATATTCTCCAGAATCATTCACATTCAGCTCTCTGATAAACACACGTAAGAGATCTGCAGATCTGTTATTATAAACAGAGAATCGTCCGTCATGTTTCTGTTCTGCTGCTCTGTTAGTGTTCATTACAGTAAAACATTGATCTGATGCAGTTTTACAGACTTTCACATGTTTCTTGTGTTTAATCTCATATTTGAAGTTTATAATGACGTTTCCTCCTGAATATCCTCTCACAGTCCTCTTTTGCTGATCTGTTAAACACAAACTCAGATAATTTGTCATTTTGTTCTCAATATAAACACATTTCTGCTCACTTTGCTGCAACATTTATGAATGAAGTCAAGATTATGAGTGTAAATCTTCCATCAGGAGATCAAAAGGTTATAGATGGAGTCTGTTATGAGTTTCAGGTGTGAACGGCAGTAATTACAGTCAGTGTTGAGTATCGTGATGTTGTGGAGATCATCATGGGTTTGAGCTCTCAGTTACTCACCTGTTATAACCTTCAGATTCACTTCAGTGTAGGAATCTTTTCCTCTAGTTTTACCAAATGTACAGTTGTACGTCCCAGAATCCTCTTCTCTCAGATCTCTGATGGTCACTTTCAAGACTGCTGAACTTTTGTTGTCATACAGAGAGAATCTTTCAGAATCAACTTTAGTCTCAGAGCATGTGGAGCTCTGATGAACTCGACAAAAAGTCTTTTCATTTTGCGCATATTTTGTCTTATATTTGCATGTGATCATGACTCCTCCTCCTGAATATCCTGTCACACTGATGGAGCTCACGACACCTACAACAAACCAGCATCTTAATACAACACTAACATATACTGGAGTGAGAGTTATTTTAAAGTGTCCCTAAAGGTAATTTCACCATATTAGGTGAAGATTAAAGTTGCGTCCCAAATGATGCACTATGCACTATGTAGCCTACTAAACCATTTAGTGTATGAATTTTATAAGGTTATTTTGTCATTAAACATCAGAGTCTGATGCCCCTTCCTCTCCGCTACATAATAGAGTACCTCAGGGATGAAGCATTTTTGAAGGCAAAACCCGGAAGCGAGTTAGCATTTTAGGGCTTCCGGTTCCAACGCCGTAAAGTCTATGGGTTTTTTTTTATGGGTTTTTTCTAAATCGCCTGAAATAAGGTCTGTGGTTAACAAAGCCTCTAAATATTTTCACGTTTTGATCTATGACATAAAACACACCAGTTATAACCCGCTTGTGATTTTTAAAACTTTTACTGTGTCTTAAAAACGGCAGTTGCTAACAAAGTGCTAAAAAGGGACTACTTCCTTTGGTGGGGACTTTAGACGTCATCATGACAAACAGGACATTTGGACAGCATTGCTCATGAAGAAGTGTATAAGTATTCATACACAGCGCAGATCATAATCAGCGAGCATGTTTTTAAATAGAGTTGTTTTCTAAATAAAGTTTGAGGAAGCTTGGTGGGGGTGACGTTGATCCGTGACCATGGTGTCCGTTTATAGCCTACTGTTGGCCTTTTATATCTGACGACTTTATTTAGGCTTCAAAATGTATAAATGTTGTGTTAACTTGTAAAGATTATCTTGATAGACAAAACGTGTAAGTGTCATAACCCTTTGTTAAACACAGAGCTTATTTTCTGCGACTTTCCAAAAGTCTATGGGAAAAATGCATAGGGAACCCGTGCACCGCTAACTTCCGGGTTGGCCTACAAGAACACGTCATCCCTGAGGAACTCTATTAAAGCTGCAACAGTCGAGTGCATGAAGTGTCCAAGGCCTGTTTACACTAGTGTGTTTTTGTTTTAAAACGGCATTTTAAAATGAAAACGATCTACACTACACGGCCAAAACCGTATGTCACATGACCAATCATGCACACTGGGTATTCGTGTACAAGTGTAAACAGTTGCCTCTTGCACATGTAGGCAGCTGCAGTATTAAGCCAGCAAAGATTGAAGCTCAGTCTCCATGTTATTGTTTACACGGTCGTCAAGGATACACAGAGCATGTGGGCAGCCACGGCATCGTTTTCAAAAGTCTCCGTTTTGGTCCGTTTATACTGAAGCACAACCCCGGCGTTTTCAAACTAAACAACCGTGGCAAAACGTTTTAAAACGAAAACACACTAGTGTAAACGGGCCCAACATTCTGTATTTAAAGTGCACTATTTCTTTTTGAATTTTCAGTGTGAACACTACTGGTGCTATTTATGGAAGTAAACGAATGAGAAATGTTTTTGAAATAAAAAAGCTTTTTGAATTGCACTAACTAAAAAAATATTTTTAAGGTTTGCATTTGAATGGGCTGAAATTCAACATGGTTGTATATTTAAGCAGTGAATATTTCAATTCAAAACATTTCACACATTCTCATTATTAGAAATTCAATGATCCATATTCACCTTTCAGATTTCTCAAGTCTGTTTAAAAATACAACCTATAATATGTTTTTAGACCATTTGTTTCACTTTACGAATTCTCTTCCACAAATTCAGTGGTTCAAATTCAACATTAAATTCAACATTTCACATCCGGGAACTGCAGGAATAGCAGTGGATTGCCGATGCATGATCTCCATCTGCTGTTAGTCATCCTCACCAGCAGGTGCATGTTGATGAAGACCATCAACGCGGAACAGCTGATGAAGACACACAAGCTGTGTTTACGTTTAATTCAATGTCTTCACGGTAACTTTCCCTGTGTGTATCCTACATGTAAGCAGCCTTCTCTACCGCGATCGAGATTATAATGTTATTCCCCTCCCCGACGCTGATGTACAGATCAAACATTACATCTTAATAGATATTACTCTCGGCTGTTTATATCGATTCAGATGTCCCAATTCGATTCTGATTCACAATATCTCAGTTAGATTCGATTATGATTCTCGATTCTCTTCTCAATTTTCACTGGCCCCACCACAAAAAAAAGTAATAAATGAATAAAATAGTTATTGTTGTTTTTGATCCATGTATTCTTGTATAGTATTAAATAATGTTATGACACCCAATATTTTAGATACCAGTGAAATGTAACAATTTGCATTACCACAGCTAAAACTACTAATATAAATTAGAAAGATTATCAAAGACAAGTAAACAGTCATTAATAAAAAAGAACAAATAATTAAACTACAAGCAATAGCACAAATAAATAAATACAGTACAACAAAGACACAAATGAAATAATCAGTGTTTTTCAGGTAGATCTAACAGTAGTTTTCAGGTACTGAAATTGAATAAAGTAATCAAATGTAAAATAACTGTCACGAATATGGCTCCCGCGCCTCCTCCTCACACATCACACTCACACTATTTAAGCCACACACGCACACACACTTTGCGAAGACTTGATTTGCCCCGGTGATCATTTCTGAGCGTTTTCTTGTGGATTGTTATTCTGTTGCCATTTGGACTGTTTACCTCCTGTGATTCTCTGCCGCCTGCCCTGATCTCTGCCTGTTTACTGGACTGTGATTGATTGCCGCCTGCCTCGACCATTGCCTGTCCCTGTTTATGTCTTTGCCTTTGCCCCTGTCTGCATTGATCATTATCTTAATAAAAGCTGCAAATGGATAACATTACAATAACACTGCATATAATCTTCACTGTACAAATTTAATTAAGGTTAATCCTTATTAAAGTTACAAAAGATTTGACAGTTTATTTGTTAAATATCAAAAATCTAAAAAGTATGAATGATACTTGACATCTACATGAACTTTACAGTTGGTTTTGTGACTGTAAGTCATTCTCTTAAAATGCTGTTTAAGTTAGAAACGTGTATACCGATGTTGTATGAATTTTTAATAATGAAAATGTGTGTGAAATGTTTTAAAGTGAAATATTCATTGTTTAAATATACGACCATGTTGAATTTGAGCCCATAAAAATACAAGCCTTAGTACAATTCAACAAGCTTTTTTGTTTCAAAAACATTTGTCATTATTTTATTCCATAACTACTTATACTACAAAATGGCGTATAGTGCATAGGTACGCAAATTGAGACGCACCTAAAGACTTTTGGTCATTCTTCAATCTCTGTTCTAGTTCTTCTGATGTGATTGTTGGATCAGAACTTGATTCTTACCAGGAATCATCAGCAGAGTGAAAGTCAAGATGATCCTCATCCTTCTCTCTTATTAAATGATCTTCTCTGTAGATTCAGTTCTCCTGAAGCTCTTCTGAAGTGTTCGGATGAGTTTGAATGTTTCCTGGAAGCTTCTTTAAAATAAACTGCCCACTTCCTCTGATAGAGAGATAGAGAGAGAGAGAGAGAAAGTGTATTAATAGAGAGGGAAGTGAAACTACTTCACACATTTTTAATAAACACCCAAAACCAGACAGAACAGACATGAGCAGATAAAACTCATTAAGTGTTATTTTACACAGATTTTCACAGAATGATTCTGTTTCAAAGGCTTAGTTTTACAGGGGTTTTTTTTTTCAGATCCATAATTTTTTATGTTTTTAACTGACTCAAGTTTAATGCAGTGTTTCTTCAGTGCATCACATTCATTTTAAAGATAGAGATCAGCGGTTCCCATAGTAACTGTATAAATATAGCTACTGCTGACTGATTAATTTTGCACATTTATAAAATGAGGTGTCACTCATCTCTAGCTGTGTGCTGATCCATCAATTATATATTTATTATAGATTTTATTATTGTGATCTCTATTATCCCAATGTGACCTTTAATAGCTTCCTACTGTATTTTCTAAAGTGCTTTTGACTAAATTAATTTATTCTCTATGTCAGAATAAATCAATCAATCAATGATTAAAACAGGAACTTGAGAGTTTGAATTGTTTGATCAGTCTGACTGAGCTCTACACATAGACTAAAAAATCTCATGTTAATCTTACAGTTTTTTTCAATTGCTAACATACCTTTGTCCAATCTTTAGTCACATTTTCAAAACTCTAAACACATTTAGCAGAACATCCGTCTGTTGTGACCACACCATTAACACAATTCATGTACACTCTAAAAAATGCTGGGTTAAAAACAACCCAAGTTGGGTTGAAAATGGACAAACCCAGCGATTGGGTTGTTTTGACCCAGCAGTTGGGTTAAATGTTTGCCCAACCTGCTGGGTAGTTTTATTTAACCCAACAATTGTTTACAAATGACTATATGTCTGGCTTAAAATGAACCCAAAATAGGTTGGAAATTAAAAATCAGACTCATAATTACTAGAGGCAACAATAATAATCAAAAAGATGAGCGTTTATTAATAAGCAATTTAATAAATGTTTATTGTTTAAATATTATTCAAAAAAAGTATTAATAAATGTTTGTTTATTAAACATATTAATAAATGTTAATTTCCAACATATTTTGGGTTAATTTTAAGCAAGAAATACAGTAATTTTTAAACAATGTTTGGGTTAAATAAAACTACCCAGCAGGTTGGGCAAACATTTAACCCAACTGCTGGGTCAAAACAACCCAATCGCTGGGTTTGTCCATTTTCAACCCAACTTGGGTTGTTTTTAACCCAGCATTTTTTAGAGTGTAGTTTTCACACAAAATGTAGTCAATTAACACGTTTCTAAAATGCTTGCATTTTCTTTTCATATAAGCTAACCCCATACCAAAATCATGGATCTTTCTGATCTATCTTAAAGGTACAATATGTAATATTTTTGCAGTACAATATCCAAAAACCACTAGGCTACACTCTAAAAAATGCTGGGTTAAAAACAACCCAAGTTGGGTTGAAAATGGACAAACCCAGCGATTGGGTTGTTTTAACCCAGCGGCTGGGTTAAATGTTTGCCCAACCTGCTGGGTAGTTTTATTTAACCCAAATATTGTTAAAAATTACTGTTTTTTTTGCTTAAAATGAACCCAAAATATGTTGGAAATTAACATGTATTAATATGTTTAATAAACAAACATTTATTAATACTTTTTTGAATAATATTTAAACAATAAACATTTATTAAATTGCTTATTAATAAATGCTCATCTTTTTGATTATTATTGTTGCCTCTAGTAATTATGAGTCTGATTTTTAATTTCCAACCTATTTTGGGTTCATTTTAAACCAGACATATAGTATTTTGTAAACAATTGTTGGGTTAAATAAAACTACCCAGCAGGTTGGGCAAACATTTAACCCAACTGCTGGGTCAAAACAACCCAATCGCTGGGTTTGTCCATTTTCAACCCAACTTGGGTTGTTTTTAACCCAGCATTTTTTAGAGTGTAGTGTTATATATTTTGTCCAGCTGATTACTAACAATATCTCTAATGTTTTCAACTACTTGTAAATCATGAGAAAATTCCCATTCTAAACATGACAACAGTGTCGTGGACAAATGCGGAAGTAGTGTCTAGCGTCCACCAAACCACTAGCTTGCTTCAAGCAGTTCCTTATTTACTTCTTGCACGTTTTATGGTGGATTGTGTTACTTATTTATGGAATATAATTACTGTTTACCATCTGCCGCTGGTTCTGTCGACAAGGACAGCTCCCGTAAACGTAAGCGTACGGGCCAACCAAACGACCCAAGAAGAGTTTGGGACAAGAGGCATACACGCCAAACGCGGGGCATCGCGTCTCTAGACCCGCGCGAGGACGCGTCTGATCCATAGTCTGATCGCGTCTTTGCATTGACTTTGTATGTAATCTACTCGCGCAAATCGTTGAACTCGCGTTTGCTATGTATGCCCACTTATTGTGTTTGAATGTACACGAGTGTATATATTTGTTGAACAAGTGGTAATCGTTTACAATTTAAAATATATCAAATGTTTTTAATAGTTTACATAACTATGTGAAGTGCATATTCTTAGGTCATAATGAAGTTGCAATTCATCATGCTTTATTTTATATATTAAAAATGTGTTTTCTTGAAGACTAAAGTGTTATTGCATTTTTGTTATTTACTGATTTTTTTACACTGTCTTATTTCACCTGACAAGTTAAACAATGTAAATAAATACAGTTAGTGTTATACAGAAATATGAATCAATCATTATTGCAAATGATATTGGTAAGTTCAAAATAACATTTATTATTATTGATTTGAACACTTGAAACTGTGCTGTGTTATCACACCATCGAATTGGACAAACATTCTAACATCTATGACTAAAAATGTCATTGTAAACCTTCCATTACTCGGGTCTAATTCAATATAATAAAACTATGACATCAAACACAACATTTATAAAACTTTACCTCATCCGTTAAATCCATGATTTATCTTTCCGTCTGATTGATGGCCGTCAGCGGTTGGGTAGAAGACAACAAATCCCATCATTCCACGCACCTTCTTAGCGTCATCAAACCACGCGATTGTTATTGTTTTGGTAGTGCGCCCTCAAGTGGCAGATTCTACGAACTGTACCTTTAAATCTATCTTTCCTAAACACAGCAAGTCAGAAATAAAGACCTAATGTTCCAATCACTAAATATAGTATAAAACCTTTTGCAACAACAGCAGCTCAAAAGTATTGAAAAAATATTTAAAACAAATACTGAAACAATTGATTTTTAATTATCAGATCACTGAAATATTGAGCAGATTCCAATCTCAGTTGGATAGTCATAGTCAGGTGTTGAATTTATTTTCATTACATGGACACACAGTAAAATAGGACTCTTTGAATCGGATTTGTTTAGTGTGGATGAAGAACAACAGAGGAGCAAAAAAGAAAAAGAAAAAGAAGTCTGGGTAAGGGAGAGGAATAGATGAAGGAGGAGAGGAGAAGTTGGATCAGGACAAAAGAGAAAAAGAGGTATGGTAGAGGAGTAAACGTGTGCTGGATTGTGTATCTCTGTTTTTTTCACTTACACATGTGGAACCTCTGAAAGCTTATTTCTGCCATGAATAGAAAATTAAAAAAAAGGTAATTGTGACTTTTTATCTCTCAATTCTGACTTTTTTTCTCTCAATTCCTAGTTTATATCTCACAATTCTGAGAAAAAAATTTTAAAAAAAAATTTAAATTAAAAATTTTATTGTGAGATTAAAAAGTCACAATTACCTTTTATACTTTTTTTATTCTGTGGCGGAAAAAAGTTCCATAGAAACCAAAGGCCATGTATGTTAGATTTGTTGTTGATCAATGGCAGCAATTTCATGTTTTCATTTCAGTAAAAGCTTCATATAAAGAACATGTGGTCTGCACAGGGCACTAGCTACCAAGGGGACACCCTCCCATTACCGCCCTCCACAGGTCAAAGTTTGAACTAATTTTTATATGCAATATGCTAGTATATAACAATTAGTTCAAACTTTGACCTGCTAATACACTTAGCAGCGTCTACACTGCCGAAATTCTAATAGAGAAGAAGAAGAGAGCTAGTTCAAGATGAGCATTTATGGTTAAAACTTATATAATTCTAAATTTTTTTCATAAAACGAGCAATGGTTTTACTAGATAAGACCCTTATTTCTCGTCTGGGATCGTGTAGAACAATTTGAAGCTGCAGTGAAAATAATTTTGACCTTCAACTGTTTGGTGCCCATTCAAGTCTACTATAAGGAGAAAAATCCATGGAATGTTTTCATCAAAAACTTTAATTTCTTTTCGACTGAAGAAAGAAAGACATGGACATCTTGGATGACATGGGGGTGAGTAAATTATCAGGAAAAGTTTATTTAAAAGTGAACTAATCCTTTAACATCGTCCACTGCATACAGCGTTAAATTAAGATGAATAAAGTTTGGTACTACATTAGAAACACAAACTATCTATAATGCTTACAAGAATACATCTTAAAATATATTAGAGGTGCAATCAAGCTACATTTCAAAATTAATATGATTATTAATGTTTTTCGCACTTTTAACCATCATCCAGTTATTCTAATAACTTCTAATTGATCTATTATGTGGGTTTTGATTCGATAATGCGCAGACATGCATTCTTTGTATGTTTTATTGAATGATAAATCTGCTTATTTGTCACAAACATCCTTTATTGTTATAAAAATACCATGAGCTGCATAAAAACACACTGAAAACATGTTGTCATAATCATGTCTATTTGCTTTCATATTTCATCTGTAGAAAAATGTTTCTCTCAAGACGGGATCCCAGCAGAGTTATTTCTTAAATATTTTGATTTAATCGGTCTTCCTGATGGCCATCCACAGCAGCAGTAGAGATTGGTGCCTTTCACCCACAGATGAGTACGCCGCTTATGTCGCTGATACCCAAAAAAGAGAAAGATGATTTGGACTGTGCAAATTACAGACCCATTAGTTTGTTAAATACAGATACAAAAATGTATGCCAAACACACCAAAAATCAGCGAATCTCACAGCCAAATCAGAACCGCAATATAAAATTTCTCAAATTAAGCCATCATTAACTTTTAAACAAGTTATTACATCTACGAATCCATTTTGGACTTTCTGGATGCTTCATAAGCTCTTTGAGGCTCTTGTAGAAGCAGCAACCAAGATGGCGTCAGAAACATCTTACAAGAGCAGCTGAGATTTAATTGGAGTTAATCACTTCAGGTGAAAAAGGTGTGCATTATTTCACATGAGCTTGATGATTAGTTCTTGAGAGACGAGAGTTTGATGGTTCATTCTGAACACAGAGGCCTACCCAGTTATTAACCCTCATATGCTCCTAATTTCCTTTTTTTTTTTTACACTCAGTGTATTTGGGGTCAATATGACCCCCAAAAATGCATAGAGTGA
>RJVU01069130.1:2041038-2089333 GCA_003731715.1 Anabarilius grahami
ATATATATATATATATATTATATATATATATATATATACATACATATACATAATAATTATACACAGAACAAACACACATATATTACGTAAACACAGACTCTTATTTTGGACACGATAATCACGATTATCGTTGAACAGCCCTAGCACCAAATTAATAGAAAACACAATATATTGACCTGTGTCCTGTTTTCTATCATGCGCCGTGCATGTTTGTGAAGATGTAAGATGTAATTAACCCCGCAAATGCACTGGGTTCGATATAATCAGGTTGAGTTTGAAACCAGACCAGCGCTGCGAGGGGCTGCCGGGAACAATTTCACCCTAAATCAACAAGTTTCATCAAGTGTTCCCAGCTCAAAAAAAAAGAAAAAGAATTAAAATACCCCAATCATAGCAACTATTTGACTTTTTGTGTAATACCTTTAAAAGCTTGCGTATAGAGAGTTTCATCATGATTGCAGGAATGCAGAACAGAACATTGTTGATCTCTGATAAGTGGGGGGGGTTTCTTGAATGCAGCATGTTGCGTGTTAGTGTGTGTAGTTGTGTGGGAGAAACTTGCCAGATTGTGTCTTTCGGCACTGTAAAAAATAACTTGCTATGTGTACTGCGCTGGACTAACTGGGGACTGGTCACAGCACTTGCACATTGTTGCCCTATTGTTAGTTTGATTGCTTCTATTGCTCTCCTCATTTGTAAGTCGCTTTGGATAAAAGCGTCTGCTAATTGATTAAATGTAAATGTAATGTGTTGGATCTACAAAAAAAAAAAAACGCAACAGTTTGCAAATAATTTTTTTTGAGTTATGACAACTTTGAGTGAATTTACGTTCAACCAACAAGCTACATTGAGTTAGAAGAACTTAATTTGTAGCATAAACACATTTTTAAATTGACTGCTCAAAAAAATGAAGTCACTTCAACTACCAGAGTTGTAGCCCTGGAACCAATTAATCTATTTCAGTTCAAATCAACAGCTATCATAGCACATGCTAACATAAAGTATTTAACATGTTCATTAAATATACAAGTAAAACATTACTCATCACTGGCATTAGCGCAGTCATTAGAGTCAATGTTGTGTTTACCTTCATACTCTTCAGCACAATGATAACCACAAAAACTTCAACATTACAGAAACTCTTTTAAATGTCAAGCATAACAGCATTAAACACTAACAGGTCTTTCCCTTCACTAAAAACAAATAAATTAACACTTAATTTCAACATTTATGCTGGGAACTAAAAATCCAGTGCCTAATTTCTGAAGTTATCAAAACAATTTCATTACGTTACTAGAACTTAATTTTTTTTAAAAGCCAATTAACGCAGAAATTTGAGTTTAAATTACAGATGATTATTAAGTTGATGTAATGATCAACGTTATTGTGTCAACAGAACTCTACAAAATAATGTTTGCAACTGAAAAGTTTTCATTAAAACAATAAATTAGAATTTTTATCTTGTAATCATGCGTTTATTTAAGTTGTGGTAACAGGTAACCTGAAATACTGTTTAGAGTGATTTGTGAACTAACACTCGTATTTTGCTTTTTTGTTCCACTTTTGGCATCCAGATGGAGAATTCTGGAGAGTCTAAATGGACAAAGTCAGATGCAAGCTCAGAGCCTTTTCCCTACTGTTGCTCAGCCTGTGATAGCAGTGAGGAGCCTTTCCGTGGAAAAGTCTTCCGGAACAGAACTAAAGCCAGGAGTATGTCTATGCCATCAGCACCTTGCTCTGCTAAGTTCAGGTAAAACAAGACTGTCTGTCAGGGTAAAGACTAAAGTTAGACTTAAGGCCCCAATATACTCACTGCAAAGTTCTTTTTCATTCGATGATTTCCACGTCAAAGAAGGCGTGGTCTCAAAGCCACACCCACTTATTACATCATCACCAATGGTAGTTTGAAGATGTTAATCAGCCAGAGCAAACTTTTCTGGAAGGTTCGATTTGGCAAGCTGTTTTGAACCCCAGAAACAGAACTTGGTTTTGGCCTGAATTTGTGTGAATTGACGTTACACCAGTTCATTCTTTGATTTCGATTGAAGTATATTGGGGCTTTTAGACTCAAAGTGCCTTTAATCTTGTCTGCTAGTATGTATTTCAGTTGAGAAGGTGTTAGTCCTGTTTTATTGGAAAAGAAACCCAGTCCTGTGCTGATTCAACTGCAAGTTACTTTGGTCAAAATTATTTAAAAGCCATGGACATGGTGGAACTGTATGGATGGTTCCAGTCTTGATCTTGCCAAAATTACACAATACTATTAGCTATGACAGTGAAACACCTGTTTAGATGGTGTATTACGGTGTATTACATTGTCACTCAGTGTCTCTCAGTAGTAGTTTGCTGGTAAGAAAGTGATGTATTGCCTGATTTCACCAATTGTGTATATATAGTTTTATCTACACATGAAACTCATGATTGCATTATCTTACCACACAACTGCTTCACAGTCTTTCCACACTTGCAACACTTCTGCTTTATAAAATGTTGTACTAGTTCTGCACTACTGTGATATTGAATGTCATGTTGGTAAAGGGGAAGATAGCTTTTTTTACTTTCCCATACTCTTCCATATATACCACTGCAGTTTAATGCACCATTTTAAAAGTTCATAACTTGTATGTATTGGCCAATATTTAGACACCAAACAATTTTCAGTATCACTTGGCCAGTTAATAGCATTGCCTTGCCAGTGGATAATGTGCTTTTACCTCAAATATACACTGCCGGCCAACAAATATTTATGTTTGGCAGCAGTTCTTCTAACAGATGGAGTGTGTAGCTTTTCATTTCTTAAGCAATCATGTAGGAAGACACATAATGGCCATATTCAAGGATGACAATGTCAAGATTCATCAAGCTCAAATTGTGAAAGTTTGGTTGCGAGGGAGCATGAAGAATCATTGTGATGTTCTTTCCATCATGAGGTGCATCAATTTTTGGTCAAGATCTTGTATTGACAATGCTAGAGTCAAGAGTTCATGCTCCCTCCCAAACACACTTTCACAATTTGAGCTTGATGAATCTTGACATTGTCATCCTTGAATATGGCCATTATGTGTCTTCCTACATGATTGCTTAAGAAATGAAAAGCTACACACTCCATCTGTTAGAAGAACTGCTGCCAAACATATAACATGCTAGAAACATAATAATCCCTGCAATAATGATCCAATCATAGACTCTTAAGCATTTGCTTATTTAAATCCAAACAGTAAAAAATAAATTAATGAATTAATAAATCTATGATCACTTCTTGTTTTTTAGTGGCTGATTCTGATATGAGGTAAAATGACAGTATTTTTTTCTGGAAAGCCACACTTTTGTATGACAAGCTGAAAATGGTGAAATATTTGCCAATGCATTGTCGTTGTGAGATGTGTAATTGTATTTTATTATATGGCATCGACATATTATTGCCCCTAGTATGAAAACCCTACGAAATGGCTGTATCGGCTATTCATTGTCTTTGTTGAGTTTGTGGTTTGTTTGTTTGTTTGTTGTTTGTTATTTGGTCATTGACCTGCTGTCAGCAAAGAACTGTCTTTTTATACCTAGATCTGGGGCCGTATTCACAAAACATCTTAAGGCTAAAAGTAGCACCTAAATCGCCAATTTAGGAGAAACTCTTAAAAATATTGGGCGTGTCAGTCCTAATTTTAGGAGTCCTACATTTTTACTCTAAGAGTATTTCACAAAGCATTTTAGTGTTAAAACTAGCTCCTAAATCTGTGAAACATTAGGAGTAGTCAAGAGAAATCCTAAGTCATTAAGACCAAATCACAAACAGTCCTAATCCACCTAAAGACACTGAACACCATGAGGCAATAGCGATAGAGCCTTGGGTGCTCAACCTTTTCTTCATAAATGCAATACATTTTGATTTATAGATTTGAATTTACGATGAGACTCCAAAAATAAATCTTTAACAAATAAATAAAATATTGTAATAAATATTTCATGAGTTCACATTTACAAATGATTGAACAGAGTAAAAATATATTTATAAGCATATTTGGTGTGCTGTCCAAGGGGATTGAGGGCTCCGAGCTTGGAATTTTGCCCAAACCCGGAGTTCTCCCCATATCCCCAGGCGACAGTGAGGAGCGGGGTGGCGGAGGGATGCAGAAAACTGACGAAGTAACCATAGGCGAGTCGGCTCTCATCTGTGTATATATTCCTCCTCTCGAGCTGATTAGAAAGATCGTTTGAATGTGTTCCTTCCAAACTTTGTTTATATTACATAATTTGTTGCTTGCATTTTGCATTCTCTTGAGATGCAGACATCCAAGAGGCGGATAATCAACTGTATATACTAGTTTAATTAGTGACACTTAGCCTACATTTTAAAACCTTTATTTGAATATGGCAACATTTTTATTAAAAAATATTTATTTGAATAGGGCAACATTTGTATTTTAAAACCTTTTATTTCAATATGGAAACATGATACCTCATTCTACAATATTTCTATGATTAAATCGCTGACTCCTCCCCCATCAGCCAATCACTGTGTGTATAGTCCATGGCAACGAGATCAACCCCACCCTTACTCTTAGCTTAAGACTTCAGTCGATTCCTTAGTAAAAGTTTGTTTTAGCAGCTTTGTGAATAGGTTTTAAGAGAAAACTCTTAGCTAAGAACGTTTACTGCTATTTAGGAGAACTCTTAGTGGTAAGATAAAATGTTTTGTGAATACGGCCCCTGATCTATAAGGGCCTAAGCACAGGGCCCTATTTTTTTCCTAAGGACTTACAAAATACTTTGAAACGATCCCCTTATAGCTACCTAAATTGTGAAATTATACTTTATATCTTAAATAATGTTGCCATGGTAATGCATCAAACTTTAATGCTCTTTTGGGGTGTTTTTTTCAGACTCTTAGCATGCTTAAAATTTCATAAAACTAGACACACATCAGAACTGACCTAAAAAATGTAGCACACCCTTTCAACTAATGTGGCGGGCAGGGCCGGTTCTAGGCATTTGGAGGCCCTAGGCAAAATGTATGTTGGAGGACCCCCGCACCACACTCCTCCCAATAAAAAAGCACTTGAAACAAATATGTCCAAGACTTTTGCTGCTCGTCTTGATTGGTGGACTGGAGTATAAGGGGATGTTACGGTTATGGAGGCCCCGCCTCAAAGCCTGAGGCCCTAGGTAATTGCCTACTCTGCCTATAAGTAGCTCTGGCCCTGGTGGTGGGGTTAGTTTTAGCTGCATTCATCAAACTTTGTACATATATTGTTTTCATCAAACCAGACAACTTTCAAAATTACGTTCATTAGCTCCGACCAACAGTAAGTCTGACATTTTGCATTTTATATTTTTGTGTGTTTCTCCATCTTGAAAATGGCAGGCTTTACATTTTTAAATACTCCTCCAATGTGATTAATGTGAATCTCACCAAACTGGGTCAACATTATGCCAAGATGTTGAAAATGCTAAATTGCTGGCAGATTTTTGGTATCCCAAACGGTGTTTCCATGGCAAGGAATTAAACGGGGATGTGATTTTTCCAGATTTACACAGATTTATGTATTATCCAACCTAAAATGTGAATGCTTTTAACTTTTTTATGAATTTTGACATCGTTGTGAGAATGTGACATGGATTTGTGCGATCATCAAATTGCATCGGCTGTGATGTAATTCTATAAATATATACTGTTGACGCGCTGCATGTTTCATAGTAAAGCACAGCACTGTGTTCATTTTCAGTTTTAATTCACAGTTAATGCTTCTCTGCAAGTGCTGTGTGTTTGAGTCATTTATAATTTGCATTTGGGAACACAAAATGCAGCAACCATCCTCCCAAATTCTTAATGAGAATTGTTTATAAATCTGTTGTTAAAAAAGAGCAGCGTTAAAGGATTAGTTCACTTTTAAATAAACTTTTCCTGATAATTTACTCACCCCCATGTCATCCAAGATGTCCATGACTTTCTTTCTTCAGTCGAAAAGAAATTAAAGTTTTTGATGAAAACATTCCAGGATTTTTTTCCATATAGTAGACTTGAATGGGCACCAAACAGTTGAAGGTCAAAATTAGTTTCACTGCAGCTTCAAATTGTTCAACACGATCCCAGATGAGAATTAAGGGTCTTATCTAGTGAAACCATCGCTCATTTTCTGAAAAAAATTGAAAATAATATAAGTTTTAACCAGAAATGCTCATCTTGAACTAGCTCTCTTTTTCTTCTCTATTTGAATTCCAGTGTAGACACTGCTAAGTGTATAACTGCCCTCCACAGGTCAAAGTTTGAACTAATTGTTATATACTATTGAACTAGCATATTGCATAAAAAAATTTGTTCAAAACTTTGACCTGTGGAGGGCAGTAATACGCTTAGCAGCGTCTACACTGCTGAAATTCTAATAGAGGAGAAGAAGAGAGCTAGTTCAAGATGAGCATTTCTGGTTAAAACTTATATAATTTTCAATTTTTTTCAGAAATTGAGCAATGGTTTCACTAGATAAGACGCTTATTTCTCATCTGGGATCATGTTGAACAATTTGAAGCTGCAGTGAAACTAATTATGACCTTCAACTGTTTCCCTGCTGTTTTGGCTCAATGGTTTAACATTTGAAAGCAAAGAAATTAAGACAACCATAATTATTAGTATTGTAACTTTAGTGTTGTTCTGTAAAATAAAATTAAATAAAATAATGATAATAATAATAATTTTATTTTATTTCATTTTGCAGAACCACAGATATTGACATAGTCCTCTTATACATTTATCCATTTAAATGCATTGTTTGTCTAGAGCCACCAATTTGCGATGGTGCCCTAGTTCTTGGGCCTGTCATCGCTGCTTGCAGCTATATTATATACTTAAAATTACAGGTTAATGCTGTAGACATGTCTCTCATCTCTCTGTGTTCTTTTAAAGGAGGACACAGTCACTTCATGGACCAAGCCCTGTCACCACATTTGGGCCCAAAGCCAGCATGCTGAAAAATCCTAAAGCTGTCATGTGAGTCATTTTACAATAGTTGCCTTTTATAAATGATGCTGAGATTAAATAATTGTGAAAAATGACTATAATATGCATGAAAGGTTGCAGCACTGTAGCCCAGCACAGTCATGTCTGTTATGGGCAGGAATGCAGTGGTACATAACCAACACAATGTAAATAAGAGATTCATTGTTAAGCCGCATCATTGATTATAATGGATGTTCTGGCGAGAGCCCGCACTGAACTTTTCATAACAGATGATTTTAATTTCTACTAAGAGGAACAATTTGACGGTTTAGTCACTGGCTTGATTTATGCCTGGTTTCACAGACAAGGCTTAAGCTAGTCCCAGACTAAAATGCATGTTTGAGCTGTTTTAACTGAAAGAAACTTGCCCTGAGATATCTTAAAATATGTCAGTGTCATTGTTTTGTCTCAAGATGCACACCAGTAATGTTTTTTTAAGGCACATTTATAAAAGCTACTTAAATGTCTTAATTTAACTAAGGCCTAATCCTGGCTTAATGTAAGCCTTGTCTTTGAGCTTTTTCTCAGGTCATAGTGATGCTAAGACGGCATTAAAGGGGTCATGAACTGCATTCTTTTATTGTTTTATAATGTTTCCTGGGGTGCACTAATAATGTTAGTTTGATTTTTACATCAAAAATTGTCATAATTTAGAAATACCCTGATTTTAGCCCTCTTATTTGAATGCTCTGTTTTAAGGGGTGTGTCTGCTGTGAGACTTCAGTGCAAATGACCACTGCTGTGATTGGCTTTGCATATTAAATATAGCTAAGTAATACATGTGGAATTCTCTCAAACTTTTAGCACGTTTTTACTATTTCAGTTCTCAAGGTTTACTAATCGTGAAAAGTGTTGATTATAGCATTATATTTAGATCGTGGCATGAAAAGTTGAACATTGTAGCTGATCACAGACATGTTGTTGAGCGCATGAAAGCAGTGATCTCGTCATTGCTCGATTTCTGCACACTAACGAATGCTTTCATCATAACAGTGCAAACAAACTGTAAATAAGAGAGTTGTTGATTATAACTGGAGTTTTGGCGAGAGTTCAGAACTGATAAACTTGCACCGTTTGATTGACAGCTCCAGCATGTGCAGTTTGATTGACAGCTCTAGCGATTGTAAAGGGAGCATTCTTTGATGGCTTTCCATATATAATTTAATCACAGTTTAAATAACAGATTATTTTAATCCTTCTAAAAGAAACAACGTAAAGTTTACCGTTCTCTCTCTGCAATTCCACTGCAGCTACTGTGTTTTTCCACAATCTGGCGCTGCACAACATTTAGCACTCTTCAAAGGCAAGTTTATTGCGTAGTTGCTCGATCCAGTGTTGGCGTCATATGTTATTTACCTACTACTTGTCATGTGTGAATCAGTGGGTGGGGCTACAGGGGTAATGATGTAGAAGTAGGCATTGATCTTCTTCTGCAGAGACGGCGTTTCACCTCTCTATGACGTGATAAAGAGGCACATTCCAAAACGAGCTCTTCTCTGGGCTTGGTTTCAATAAAAGCTGTTTTTGGACTAACAAGGAAGTTTTCAGTTCTGAAACTTACAGGATATTCTTATAGCATGATGACCTCTTATATATCAAAAGCTCAAGGAAAATTAGATTTCTCAGTTCATGACCCCTTTAAATGATTTTGTGACAAAGAACATCTGTCATCCACAGTGAAATGAACAGAACAACTAATTCTCAACTGAAACATAGTTTTTAATAAACAGCCACCTTTCCAATTCCTTATGATGCTTAGGAAGTTAATGTCATTTTAATTCCAGTGATTTAGATTTAGTAATTCTCCTGTCTCTCCTTATTACCACACTTACAATGTGATGATGTAGGTGTTGTTACTCACAGGCAGACTGATGTTCATCTCTATTACATTATAAAAAGACAAGGAAGTAGAAAACGAGCTGATTTGGCAGCTTGGTTTAAAAGCTGTTCTTGGACTTATAAGGAAGTTAGTTTTTTTTAGAATATTTTGTGTGTTTTACAGCACAGTGGCCACTTGCGTGTCAAAAGATCAAGGAAATTTGATTTCTCAATTGACCTCTTTAATCCTTAACATGTTATTTAGTTATTCGTTCATCACCCAATGAACTCAAATGTTAAATGTAACAATGCTATATTGACAAAAGTGTTGGTTCAAATCTGTGCATTCAGGCATATTCAGGATCCAGCCAGTCAGAGGTTGACATGGAACAAGCCACCCAAAAGTGTCCTTATTATAAAGAAAATCAGAGACGCCAGTCTGCTACAGCCTTTCAAAGAACTCTGTGTTTTCCTGACACAGGTGAGAACATAAAACATTACAGAATAAAAAAGAAATGCAGATGAGGCCCATTGAGACTGTGCATCAAAGTGAAAAGGATCGTTTGATGGCATGTTCTGACACAGGAAATGTGCCGATGATCTGCTTGGCCAGTGAATCTGTAAATCTCTCTCAGAACTGTATTGCAACAAACGGTCGAGCAAATTAAACATGATCAAACTATATTCAAGCTCAGTACGTGTGCATACTGTATAAATGCTGATTGAAATATCCATGATTTAATCATTAATAGCATTTTCATGTTTGTCATGTAAATCGGCATGCGTTATTGTACGCATTTTTATCACACTCTCCTTGTCTTGTGCACAATTTACTACCAAAACAATGACAGCATCATTTTTGGTAACACTTTATTTCGATGGTTCACTTTAGACATTCTACTAACTATAGGTAACTTTGCAACTGCATGTCAATTAGCAGTCATTAGAGTCTTAGTAGACTGTCTGCTTAATATCTGCTAACACTTTATTTTGATGCTCCCAACAGACATTCAACTGACTATAAGTAACTTTGCAAGTACATGTCAGCTTATTCTACTAACCTGAACCTTAAAGGTGACCTATTATGTCCCTTTTAACAAGATGTAAAATAAATCTATGATCTCNTCAGCTCAAAATATCCCACAGATCATTTATTATGGCATGCTAAAATTGCCGCTTTTTGGGGCTGAGCAAAGACGTGCCAATTTTGTGTGTGTCCCTTTAAATGCAAATGAGCTGCTGCTCCCGGCCCCCTTTCCAGAAGAGGGCGGAGCTTCAAGAACTCATGCTCTGGCATACCAGCAACAACAAAACAGGACAATCTCACGCACTGAAAATGTCAGAGACTCAGTAGCGGTGTTCAGCCTTACATGTTCAGTCATCTGACTGTACTGTGCATAATAAATGCACGTTTATGAATTACGCAGATGGTGAGCATGGCGGTATAATAATGATGACATAACTCTGGTCTCCTGGTGCCTTCATGTGCTATCAGAAAATTGTGAGCTCGTCGCATTCAAGTGGGCGACTTCAAAGGGCCTTCATGTGTAATTTTTAACTAGGAAAATGATATTTACAATAATCCTGATAGCCCATGAGGGCAGCATCAGTGAAAACAGGCAGAGACAGTGGTAACTTTAGCAACATTAGCCATATGTGCCAACAAGCTCTTTCAGACAGGCAATTTAGAAGGACACAACATGTAATGCCTCTTTGGCACAGACATTTTGTACAACTCCACCTGCTACAGCAAGGACACAGAAATGGTGGACTTTGTGCTTCTTACGGGGTGGGGAATGTGAATCAGTGCATTTGGAGAGACTGCTTTTGATTTATGGGAATTATAAAAAAAAAATGAGTAAGTGGATTTTTACCATTACACACACATACTACACACTGTGGACACCTTATAAAAGTGAATTATGTATAATAGGTCCCCTTTAAGAGTGTACTAATACTTTAATAAGTGTTAATTGACATGTAGCTGCAAAGAATGTCTAAAGTGAACCATCAAAATAAAGAGTAACCAGATTTTTTTTAATCTCCTATAAAAAACTAAGAGCCCATAATCTTAAATCAATGCACAAAATATTACATTACATTTACATTGTCTGTTTACACTGTGCAAATAGCCCATGTTTTTGGCAAAGGTTTGTTTACACTAGTTGAACAAACAAAACCCATCTGATAAACAAGAGAATGGATGGAGAAAATCTGTTTATGTCTCTGAGCCTGATATTAGAAAAAAAGTCTGACTTTAAAAATAAAAAATAAAATTCTTTAGATATTTCAAGACAACCTAAACCATTGCAAGTCTTAAGGAAGAAAAACATTGTTTTCTAGTAAATTCCAGTATTTCTGTTATAAATTATAATTAATAACTTTTATTTTGACGGGTTCTCGTGAAGATCTTTGAATTTCTCGCATGCTTCATTCACACACAGACAAGCAGAACAAGCAGACTTCAGAATTCAGTAGCAATCTTTTTGAGCTTTAATATTCACAGATACAAGTCCATATGGAGATTTAATTCATTCTACAGCCCTACTTTTGATTCATTCATCCAAAAATTCTGTGACATTCCGCTTTATACAGTAAGTTCCATTTATGACTGGATTCCGTGATTCCGTCTGCATTTTCCGCATCGCTGAAATCATAGGGCTCTACATGGTATTTGCAGTGTTAAAGAGAGTTAGTTTTGTGGGTTATTGTTGTGTTATAAAGTTATAACCATTAGTAAGAAGGGTATGCAGTTAATAGAGGTCCCCTCACAATATTGCACTCTCGTGGCCATTGAATAGATGCAGCAGTTTTTTCAGCTACACATCAGTATGGCGGTATTTTTAAAATACATAACGTACACGAAATTGAGACCAGTTTACCAGATGAACCGGTATACCAATCAGCACTACTGTGAAGTATGCACATTCTTAAAGGCCATCTGTTTGTGAATTTTTTCTTTTTTAAGAGTATCTTTGGTATGTCACTGATTGCATTAACATGCTTCCTTTTTAAAATGCTTCTGTAAAGTGTTCTTTAATTCAATTATCAATGCATAATATTTCCTGGGATCTGTTTATATTTGCTCGTTTTTCACGTTGTGTGTGTTTTCTGTGTCACTGGTTTCTAGCAAAAAAATATGATTGTTTATGTGGAGAGAAAAGTCATTGAAGATCCAGCCATTGCTAATGAGGGCTTTGTCTCCGTCAAGAAGAACTTTTGCACTTTTAGAGAAGGTGAGATATTATCCAAAAGTATCCAAGTGTTATTTATGTGTGCTTCAGTGTGCATGGAGATGTACTGATGAATACATAATAGAATATTATGAAATTGTGTACTGTAGTGTGAATACGGACAGTTGAATAATTTCCATGACTTTTACACAACTACATAATGTGCTACTTTGAAACTGTTAGTTATTTTAAACGGTTAATTGTAAAAGGTGAAATATGTAAAACTGATGTGACCTGTTGACATGTGTTTTATAGATTATGATGATATTTCCAATTGTGTCGACTTCATCATTTGCTTGGGAGGAGATGGGACTTTGCTGTATGCTTCCTCTCTCTTCCAGGTTTGACAATCTTTTGTAAACTGATATAATATTGACAGAATAATGCACTGACAAATAAAATAACATGCTGTTAATATTGTTAATAATATTGTTAGACACTCGACTGTGTGTGTGTGTGTAGTAAGTAGATCTTTGCATTAGTGTGGGTGCAACCTATTAGATCTGCCACTGTCTATGATGTCATTAATAATAATCAAACAACAACAATGCTGAGAAAAAGAGAAATCACTCACTTCTCTTTTCTAGAAAACTCTGATATTAATAGCAATGTTTGTTAATTGCTTGTAATGTTTTTTTTTCAGGTTCTTTATTACTGACTATTTACTTGTATTTCATATTTGTTATATTTAGTTAGGTTAAAAATGATTTAACTTCCAATTGTTTTAATTTTATTAGTAATTTGTCATTTAAAATGTAATTTTAGATTGTATAAATACATATTTTAAAAAAATGTCAATAGTATTTTCCATTTTTGGTGTTCAAATTGAAGTGAAGAACTGTTGTATTTCACTGGTGTTTATGACAGCTACTCAAACTCCTAGTGTGTATTAATAAAGGACAAGCTGAATCATGATGACATGATGACAAGATGACACTTTGTAATTGAATTGCTACCTTTGAACCATTTCTGTAACATGCTACAACCAAAGTCCAAAATGACCCAAACCTATTAATATCACTGCGCCATCCTACTGTACCATAAAGACCTACCAGAAATTAATTCATTATCTTGATAATAATTAAGAAAAAGTAAATACACAACCTACTTTAAAAAAAAGGTGAAGTGCACATGAACACTGAATCTCAAACACCAACCGAACTAACTGGGTCTTAATCACTTCACTAACCACCCGCAAACTAGTGTAATGTCAAAAGATTTTGGCATTCATTTCCGCACAAACATCTTTTTTTTTTTTTTTTTGGTCTGAAAATTTTGCTCATTAACAGGTTGCTTTTCATTCACAGAACCTGCTCATTATAAACTTATAACCACGTAATGTGCTACATAGACGCCTGCTTTCAAATGCTCTCGTGTGTATCTGTATAATCACTCGGTGAACAACATGTTTTTAAAGCAATGATCATTGTAGCCAATCACAGACATATCTGTTGAGCGCATGAACACAATGGCCAACCAGAGGTGTTTAAGTTAGTCAGAATCCGTTTAACAGCGCTCAAAATTTTAGAGGGAAATGCTGGTATCGTCACATTTTTTAAATTTCAGTACAGACTTGGTACTAAAGTGCCGGTACTTTTGACAACCCTGCTGTGAACAAACTTTAAAAGCATTAATATAAATGTGTGTGTTTGTGTGTGTTTGTGTGTGTGTGTAGCAGAGTGTGCCTCCTGTCATGGCCTTCCATTTGGGTTCTCTGGGCTTTCTTACACCATTTAACTTCGACACATACCAATCTCAGGTCAACCAGGTTATAGAAGGTAAGTCATTACACAATGAGAAGACATCTGATTTTTCAGTTTATATTTGAGACACTTTTCTCAGGTTCCAGGTTGTCAAAAAAAAAAGGTCTGAAATATTGGATTTCCCATCTGGTTTCTTTCATAAATCTTTGCTCTTCTGCAGCTGTATTGTAAAGTACAGAAATGTCTGAAAAATCCGATGCATTGCTTTATGAGAACTGCTTTACCTAGGACCAACTATAGACATCAGATCAATCTAATACGTTTTAGAGGTAAATGTAAATGTAAATGTAAATGTAGAGGGGGCTGAAACTAGGGCTGCACGATATATCGCATGCGATTGTCACGCGCATTTCGTCAGTAAAGCCGGTTCCCTGATTACCGCTAAATCGCCATCACCTGCTTTCAAATGGAGCGGCATATAATAGACAGAGCCGTAGATCACTGACAAGCCACGCAATATCGCGTTCATATCGCAGATGAATCGCCTTCGATAATGAACGCGATATTGCGTGGCTTGTCAGTGATCTACGGCTCTGTCTATTATATGCCGCTCCATCTGAAAGCAGGTGATGCTGATTTAGCGGTAATCAGGGAACCGGCTTTACTGACGAAATGCGCGTGACAATCGCATGCGATTAATCGTGCAGCCCTAGCTGAAACTATTTTACTGAAGTTCAACATCTAAGATCAGACGTTACACTTTATTTCAGTTGTAACCTTTACTTTAGATATTCTACTGCCTAGAAGTCAGCTTATGTCAACTTATTCTACTAACCCAAACCCTAATAGTCTACTAATACTCTAATGAGAGTTAGTTGACATGTAGTTAAAGTTACTTATAGTTAGTAGAATGTCCATCGAAATAAAGTGTAACTGATCAAACTCTTTATTATGTCTTGTTTGGGTTCACGCAGTCCCTCGTTCCATGAAAACCATAGCTGTGTTTCAAAATCTAGTTGGATACCTGCCTAGACAGCTACCTGTTTGCTTGCCTTGATGTTTTTAGTTTTCATGCAGGGCATTTATTTAAAAAAAGGTTGTAATTATTATATGTGTAGAGGATTTATGTAGTATTTTCTTGTTCTTTTTGCAGGAAATGCTGCAATCATTTTACGCAGTCGTCTGGAAGTGAAAGTAGTGAAAGAATGCAGAGAGAAGGAACCTGTGGAAGAAACGAGTTTAATCATCACTAACGGAGACTCTGAACCCAAACACAAAACTATGCAGTACCAAGTGAGTGCCACATTTCCTGTAATGATATAAGGAATTACACTTCTTTTCCAGGAATCTCATTATACTAACTGTTCAGTAGCTGCTTGCATTAGATGTTGGATTTCAATAAAGTGTTTAATTTAAATATCCCAACTAAATTAAAGTAATTGTCCTTTCTATTTGTTTAATATTTAGCAAACCATTTAAAGGGGTCATGACATGGATTTTTTTATTATTTTAATAGAGATTTCAATGTTTCTTGAGGTTCACTTTATGTTAATAAAGTTTTTTTTTCACACAAAAAACAAATATATATAAGGAAAACCGATTAATTTCAACCCTCATTCTGACCCTCTGTCTGAAGTGATCTGTTTTTAAGGCACAGCTCCTTTAAACAGCCACTGTTATGATTGGCTAACATCAGTGCATAGGAAACGGTATCAACACCCACTCGCTATTGCAAGTGTTTTGAAAACATCCATATAAAACCGTCATTTAAAGACAAAGTGTTATGAAATCATTTACTCACGGTTTGTCATGCAGCTGCTGTTAGATCCAGTACAGTCGCCGCTTCATCTTTTAACAAACGTTTCTTTGCGAACTCTCATTTCACTGTGACTCATTGACAAAATAATATGCTCCGAACAAACATATAATCCTCCAATGTGATCCGGGAAGCCATTAAAAGAAATCATCCACTTGTTTCCGACGCTGGGATCCTTCTGAATCTGTACAGAGACTCAAACCAGCTGTTTAAACTGCCGTGTCAAAGCGAACTTTCTTTCACTCTTCCATTTGTCCTGTTGTCCACAGACTCAAGCGTGTGGAGTATGTCAGAACAGAAGTGGAGACAGCGTCAGTCATTATAATGAGTTCAGAAACTGAACACACATCAGTGTACTGAATCAGCGTAGACAGCATCAGTGATTATAATGGGTTATATTTGGGTTTTTACGCAACGCTCCCATCCAGTGACAGTGTTGTCAATTGCTTTCAGCTGAAAGTAGATAAAACTGGTCTCTAAATTTCAATAGATGACCTCAAAATGGGGAATCCACTGATCTATATTAATATAAATGAAGAATTTGGTTCCAAAACACTATAAATCCATTTTGATTCATTTGAGTAAAAAGGTGTTTTCTTTACCAAGAAAGCGGCAAGATGAAAACCACTATTTTCTGTTTCAAACTTTCACATAGCATCTTTTGGTTATAAAAACATTAAACATTCAAATCTAGATTTTGATTTTCAAAGGTTTATTATAAAAACTGATTATTTTTTTCCCCAAAATGCAATAAATCCGTGACACTGTTTTTAAGGAAAACTAGGATGCCGGATGTATTCAGGGCGGCGCCATTACTGTTTAGAGTGCGTGGAATGGTGCGCTGTGATTGGTTGAGCGGATATGTCGCATTCTGCAGAGAAGGGAGAATGGCGTTTGCACTGCAACCAGGAAATGTTGCTACACTCACATTGCACAATAAAGCACTGCAAGCTGTCAAACCATTTCTTGGCATAAAAGCAGTACTTCTGTAACCAATTCAATGCAGTGGTTTGCTCTGTGCAGTTCTTCTTTTCTTATGCAGAAATGATGTGTGTGCATGTGGACTGATAGTGTCATGCAATGAAAGGTTATTTAGCATAATTACTTGTTGAATATCAGTCAAAAGGACTAAGTTTAACAACTACAGTATATGCCACTATTATTGAGGAGCTGCGTTAAGCGTCCATGTCACTAAGAAATGCCTGATAAATATGACCCAAAATCATAAAAGGCATTCTCAACAACTACTTTCTTTCAGGCAATCAACTGACTAATTGATTTTGAAGGGGACCTATTATGCCTCTTTTAATAAGATGTAATATAAGTCTCTGGTCCTCAGAATGTGTCTGTGAAGTTTCAGCTCAAAATTCCCCACAGATCATTTATTATAGCTTGCTCAAAATGCCCCTTTTTGGGTGAAAGCCAAAACGCGCTGTTTTTGTGTGTGTGTATCTTTAAATGCAAATTAGCTGCTTTCCAGAAGAGGGCGGAGCCTTTACTGCTCATGCCTCGGATACTCTGGCAAACAACATTCACATACGTCTTTGTCTAAAAACACAATACGCAGGCAGTGGAAAACGCAAGGTGTCGAGACGTGTTTTTAAAAGTTAAAACTTTTAACTTGAGCGCTGCGTTTTTAGAACTCCGTTTCCTGCGCGAGACGCGAATGCAATGGTCAAACGCGTCCGTCTAGCACATTTACATAGAAAAGCAATGGACAAGTAGCACAGTGGGGTGGAAAAAAACTTTGTGTGTTCATTGATTCAGGATCATGGGTGCAGGGCCTGTTACAATGTGACACAATAATGAATAGAAAACAAGAGTGATTAATTTTGAGACACAGTTTATGATTCATGGGGAATATAAAAAAAAAGGAGTGGATGGATTTTTACCATCATAGGGTGGTTGTGTACACACACGGCCAACATGGTGTTCAAACACCATGTAAAAGTGAATTTTGCATAATAGATTCCCTTTAAAATTACATCCTTAATCTGATATCATGTTAATAAAACCAACTTGAACACTGATATTCTTCAGAATGTTTACTTTTTTTGGCTATTATTAAATTGGGTTTAATTTGTTGTTTTCACATATTTTCAATTATAAAGCTGTTGTCTTATTTTCTGTAAATAATATATCTGTCTTCCTCTGTCAGGTGCTGAATGAAGTTGTTGTAGACAGAGGTCCGTCATCCTACCTCTCTAATTTGGACTTGTTTCTGGATGGTCACCTGATCACCACTGTTCAGGGAGACGGTTAGTGTGAAACATAATCCAGTGAATTAATCATGTTGTGACAGTCTATATACTGCAACAAAACATCAGATTTTTGTCTTTTCTGTTTGTTTCCTGTAAAAAAATACCTACATCCTTAATGTATTCATGCCCTATAGTGCCCCTATCTTGCTATTTTAAGGTTCCTAATGTTCTTCTGGAGTCTCCTACAACAGTTTTACATGCATCCAAGGTCAAAAACACTTAAATTTTCTCATAATATCCACTGCAGCATCAGCTCTTTTCTCTCAGTGTCTGAAATTGTTCGATAAAGGATTCAATCTCTCTAAACCCCTGCTTTCTGTGAGCCTGCTCTGCTCTGATTGGTCAGATGACCTAGTCTGTTGTGATTGGACGACTGCTTACAGCACGTATCAGAAACTAAGCGACCATTAGCATATCTGAATTTCAGCTATTCCTCAGCTCTTGAGACACAGTAATAAGATTTTATCTTTTTTTATCTGAAAATGTTTGAAATTCTTTTTGCATAGAGGCTCTTCCTGACACCAAGCGAGTCATTGTTCAAACTTTACAGACTTCAATTCATGTGCATCAAACAGACGGAGCGCAATAATTCTGACTAGAATATATTTTGCTAAGTTTTTTTTTTTTTTTTTTATCCAAAAGTGGAAGTACTTCAAACCTCTTCCTCCATTTTGCACCATAAACTGCAGTGTGTTGCAACCGATTGCAGCAATATTGATAGACTTTTTAAGTTAAAGTCAGAGCTATAGACTTCATGATCTATACATCATTTCAAATCCCACTACTTATATCTTTTCGCCATGTTTTTCCGACTCTTAGCCTTTCATCTGTTTCATTTATGTATGCTTATCTTTATCTGTACGTGTTCTCTGTACTTGCTGTCATGTTATTTGTTATTGCATTTTAAAGTGACCTTGAGTTTGCAGAAAGGCGGTATATAAAGTAAACTTATTTTTGTTGTTTTTTCACCCCTTCTGTACCAAAAACATACCGGACAAACAAGCACGTTTAACGCATATTGAAATAACCCGTTGTCCCGGTTTACGTGCAAACCAATAACCTGACAACGCAAGTAGACTGTGTTTACGAGACTTTATTAATAAATCAGGTTATTTCCCAGTTTGACGTCAAAACATAATTATTTGTGGATCTGACTCTGAATAATCCAGTTGTCTGTTGTGAATATTAAATAAAGCATTAAAAACACATGTTCCAACAGGTCAGCGGGACATTTCGACTGTACCACTTCTGCTCAAGATGAGAATACATTTTTATAATTTCTTGGATCAAGAAATTATGGAAGCTTGTTTCCACCATGAAATAAAAAATAAAAAAGATAATTGCGACTTTATCTCACAATTCTTTTTTCTCAGAATTGCAAGATATGAAGTCGGAATTGCATGATATAAAGTCGGAATTGCGTGCGTGATATAAAGTCGGAATTGCGTGATATAAAGTCGGAATTGCGTGCGTGATATGAAGTCGGAATTGCGTGCGTGATATGAAGTCGGAATTGCGTGCGTGATATGAAGTCGGAATTGCGTGCGTGATAATTGCGTGCGTGATATGAAGTCGGAATTGCGTGCGTGATATGAAGTCGGAATTGCGTGCGTGATATGAAGTCGGAATTGCGTGCGTGATATAAAGTCGGAATTGCGTGCGTGATATAAAGTCGGAATTGCGTGCGAAAAGTTGCAATTACCTTTTTTATTTTTTTATTTAGTGGCGGAAACAAGCTTCCATAGTTGGAGTTTGAAGTATATTTCCCCTACCAGTGAAATGCTCGCCCTGTTTGGATGCACTTAAATCCACAATAAGGACTCTTTCCTGTCACATATCACATGCACACTTCAATAAGCCTAAACAACACAGTTTAATGTGTTTACATGCAAAGCGAAATCGAGGTATGGGGCAAAAATCTAGCTGTATCGATCTGTTTATGCTTAAGCCGTTTATGACTTGACTCTAAAAATGGAAAACGGATTAATGTTTTTAAATGACCTCATGCATTGTCGGCTACCAAACCGTCATCTTCTGTTAAGATATTTTTACTAAAAAGACAAAATACTGATGATGAAATTCAAGGAAAGCATTTTGTCCAACGTTAAGAGATTTGCCTTTCTAAACATCTCTTCTTGCTCTCTTTGCCCTGTGTCAGGTGTGATAGTGTCCACTCCCACAGGAAGCACCGCATACGCAGTAGCAGCAGGTGCCTCAATGATCCATCCGAACGTTCCAGCCATCATGATCACGCCCATCTGCCCTCACTCCCTGTCCTTCAGACCCATCGTCGTGCCTGCTGGCGTTGAGCTCAAGGTGATACACTGCACAGCCACTGCTCCTGGGCTTTGACTGCATGAGGACATTCACTGAACCCTGATGTGATTTTAGATTATGCTGACCCGTGATGCCAGAAACACGGCCTGGGTGTCTCTCGATGGCAGGAAACGGCAGGAGATTGCATATGGAGACAGGTATGTGACTTCAGCATCAACATTAAAGGGATAGTTCACACAAAAATGAAAATTATCCCATGATTTGCTCACCCTCATCCTAGGTGTATATGACATTCTTCTTTCAGTCAACCACAATCGGAGTTATATTAAAATATATCCTGACTCTACCAAGCTTCATAATGGGAGTGAATGGTACCGGAGATTCTGAAGCTCAAAAAAAATGCTTCCATCCATCATAAAAGTAATCCATACGACTCCAGGGGGTTAATAAAGGCCTTCGGAAGTGAAGCGATGGGTTTTTGTAAGAAAAATATCCATATTTAAAACTTTATAAACTATAATAACTAGCTTCGGCCGTATGCAAGTCGAGTTCCAGCAGAAGAGTGACCTCTGACCCGATGCAGAATGTAGCTTAGATGCCTCTCGCAGTTCAAACAAATATGGCTGGGCAACAAACACAAGCTCATCTTCTCTTATATCGAAATCCTCCAACATTTCTCTTTAAAATTCTCATTTTAGACTTCTAATTCATGACCGGTGTTTTGTTTTGCTCTTTTCTCTGTGCTTCCGCGTTCATCAATACAAAGTATAATATAAAGTTGTTTTTTTTTATTATTTATTTTCATTTTAAATCTTTATTATATTTAATTACTTAATATCGCTTCATTAAACTCACAAACCCCAGTCTGGGAAACCGTGACATAATGTAATATTTACTGCACTTCATGAAAAAATGGAATATATATTCTTCCTCTTTGTATTTTATATCAATGGTACAAGATTATCCTATTCAAATCAATGTGATTAACGATTTAGGTCAAAAGTAGTCAGATTATATTACCTTAAAAGATTAGTTGTCTTCAGAATTCAAATTTCCTGATAATTTACTCACCCCCATGTCGTCCAAGATGTTCATGTCTTTCTTTCTTCAGTGGAAAAGAAATGAAGGTTTTTGAGGAAAACATTCCAGGATTTTTCTCCATATAGTGGACTTCACTGGGGTTCAACGGGTTGAAGGTCCAAATGTCAGTTTCAGTGCAGCTTCAAAGAGCTCTACATGATCCCAGACGAGAAATAAGAGTCTTATCTGGATAAACCATCGCTCATTTTCTAAAAAAAATAAACATTTATATACTTTTTAACCACAAATGCTCGTCTTGCACTGCTCTGCGATGCGCCACACATTACGTAATCATGTTGGAAAGGTCACGTGTGATGGTTTCTCTAGATAAGACTCTTATTCCTCGTCTGGGATCATGTAGAGCTCTTTGAAGCTGCACTGAAACTGACATTTGGACCTTCAACCCGTTGAACCCCAGTGAAGTCCACTGTATGGAGAAAAATCCTGGAATGTTTTCCTCAAAAACCTTCGTTTCTTTTCGACTGAAGAAAGAAAGACATGAACATCTTGGATGACATGGGGGTGAGTAAATTATCAGGAAATTTTAATTCTGAAGTCAACTAAACCTTTAAATGTGTAATGTAATGGATTATGTTACTAACTCCAATTTTTGTCATGTAATTTGGAATCAGTAACCGAGTGGAATTTACCCAGCAATGTTGATTAGCATGGAAAAGATTTTTGTGTGTAAGCATGCATGTCAACACAGTAAAGCAGACTGGCATGCATTCTTGTAAACCTGATGTATGACAAATGATTTTCCTCTCTACTTCCTAGTATCACCATCACATCGTCATGCTTCCCTGTTCCTTCCATCTGTTTCCGTGATCCGGTGAACGACTGGTTCGAGAGTCTGGCCCAATGTTTACACTGGAACGTTCGCAAGAGACAGAGCCATCTGAGTTCTGAGGAGGAAGAGTTCTGAACACATTCCCAGCTTTCCCAACACTATTACTGAACACACGTCCTTTTAACAGACTTTTAACAGTGAATCTCACAAACAAACCGGTCTCATTTCATCCAATTACAATGTTATATTTTGCTTAAAAAAAAAACTATTTTGAGGACCATTAAGACTTTTTGCATTGTGATATTTTTCCCCAGAACTTTTTGAGTATGTGTAATTCTGATTATTCTCAGTACTGTAATAGTCTTTATTATTGTATGACAGTAGAAAACTACTGCAAAACAATGATTGTTTTATTTAAATATGCATACATGAAAAACAGTAAAACTACAGCCATGATGTATAAATACTTAAGAGGTTACCCTTTTTTTTTTATTGGTAAATTTTCATTACAGGTAAGCAATTTTTTTGCATTACAGTAATGAGAATTTTGGGGAAAAGTGTGAAATTCTGAAGGCTTTGTCTGGTTTTTTTTCTTTAAATTTTGGGTGAAATATGACCCCATTATGCGCGGCCACATATTCTTGGCGCGTTTTATGAAAACTACTTTTTAATCGACATCTGTGCATTCCATTATAACTTTAAGTGAAGTAACATGTATTGTCAGTTTTTGGCTGACAAGGTCATTTAAAGCAATAACTGAATTTCAATCGATTATATTGTGCCTTATAGAGCATTGCATCAAAGTCAGTCATTTGGGGGAAATTTATTTATTTAGAATGTATAATACATCTTGGTTATCGATATAGTACATATCTGAGCTTATTTTTCTGGGGTTTTTCCACTGGACATTTTCCATTATTGTCTTACAGGCCAACAAGCTGCCTAATTAACAATGAATTCAATGAGTTTCTCAAAAACGACCACAGGAAAAGTGCACACTACAAAAAAAATTAAATCATTGTATCCACGATCAATGTACAAAAATGTGTAATATTTTCAATCATAAAGACAAAAATTTTTTTTTTCAGTTCTGCTCTGAAAGTATTTCAAGATGGCCTGAAGCAAATCGATAACCATAGTACTTATCAAGGCTCCTGAAAATCATTCAGGTTAATGTTTTTGTTTGTTTTTGCAATAGTCTATTAAATTGAAATGTAAGCTTTTTATATCAGAATATGAGATAAAACATTTTGTAACAGCTTCACAATTTATCATTGACCTTTTTCTCCGTTTACATCATATCTGATCTCTGCTTCTGTGTTTTACGACATGATGTCAGAAGCCAGGATTTATTTACTGTCAGAACTTTTTATTATTATTATTAAAAAAAACATTTTCGTAGCAAAAAAAAATCCTTCTTGTCTCTTTCTGTTTTCAAGATTGGTGTTGTCGCTGCAAAATGTGTATATTTGCCATAACATTTTGTAACTGACAATATTATATTTTTAATGAACTTGCATCTCTATCCATTCATATGAAATAATTTGACTTTCCTGTTCTTATCTTTTACGAATTTGGAGAAATAATGCATTGTAGTTGATAGACAAATTTCTTTTGTTTCTTTGACAGCATTTCTCCTTTTCTTTTTGAAAACATTCTATTTTATGAATCATTATTTTTCATAATTCACATAACTACACTCATAGATAAGACGATGAAACTCCACTTTATCAATGGCTTTTTCTTAGTGGTCAATTAAAGACAATCGTGTCATGCATTATCTTTCTTAAGCCGTTTATGACGGCTTATGAAGTGTGCCATTTGGCCTTGTCCCAAATGGCACACTTCATATGCACTTACAGTCTTGTGGACTTAGCGATAGTTCACCCAAAAATGAAAAATCATTTACTCACCCTCAATTTGTTCAAAACCTGTATGAATTTGTTTCTTCTGCTGAACACAAAAGAAGATATTTTGAAGAATATGGGTAACCAAACAGTTGATGGACCCCATTGTCTTCCATAGTATAGGAAAAAAAAAATACTGGGGTCCATTTATGAATGGCAGTGCTGGTTGGTCACATGATAATGACAAAATGGCGAATGTAGTACTTCTGGATTACATTAATACTACACACACTCATACTATATACCTTCTGATGGCTGCTGACAGTGGCGTGTGCTCGGTGCTCGTACTCATGGATCTCAGTGCTGCTTTTGACACGGTTGACCATAGCATCCTCTTAGAGAGATTGAGGCACTGGGTGGGGGTATACGCCACTGTTTTAAACTGGTTTTTATATAGGAGATTCTGCGTGTCCTTGAATAATTGCACATCTTCTTATTCCACTGTGAAGTATGGTGTGCCACAGGGGTCGGTCTTGGGACCAATTTTATTTTTATATATGCTTCCTTTAGGGCACATTATTAAAAGACACAGTATCTCTGTGTATGCAGATGATGCACAGTTGTACCTGCCCATAAATTCCGCTGACCCTGGCATGCTGACTTCAATGAAGGACCGTCTTGGTGACTTAAAAAACTGGATGTCTAACAATTTTCTTGAACTGAACTCCGACAAAACTGAGTTCGCAATGGCATACAATCATACTATTTCTTCAGTATCCAGTATGTATACTATGCAAATATTCTGTATGCATGGAATATCCGGATGACCTACTATATTTTCCAGCATCTGCTAAATACAACTCAAAAACACTGAAATCCGTATGGAAGCTGTCTTTGGAATAGTATGGCTACCATACTGCCATACTGCAGCATGCAATGTGTATACTGTGGCCTTGTTCATAATGGCACACTAACGTATTGCCCAGTACACAGTGCATACTGCCTACTATGTTTTTAAGAAAAGTGTTAAACTCCACAACTAGTGTTCATGGTGCCATTTGGGCCTATAATCTCTTCCTCGTTCCTTGTTCCTGCACTCTTTGTGTGGATTGTTTGATAGAAGAAAGAGTCAAAGATTACACATTACACTTCTTTATTATGTTATTGGCTGTTTTATTATGTAATCACGAGGTAAGGTTTTTTCACTAGAATTTCCCTGTGTCACTGTGACTTTCCTTTTTCCTCTAATCTCTTACATGAAGCAACAGAGCAGTGTGTTTTCTCTGGTCTAGACCCAGCAGGAAGAACATTTGAGAGAAACACAACGAATGAATGATGATTCATTTCAGTTATTTATCTATGACTATTGTACTACATTCTTATTTCATTCAAATATATTTTTCAATATCAACCAAAACGGCATGGTATTAAAAGAACAGATCTTTAAGCGACGTCTCCCGACTGATTTCTCAGTGTTACACTGCGATGTGGATCCTAAATCACTTTTGTTGAAACTACATAGACAATACAAAAAAAAAGAAAAAGGTAAAACGTCTAGAAGCAAATTTCAAGATGGATTCCGTCAAATTGCTGTAAAATTCAATGTGCAATAAACTTTTTTTACGGTCACAATTCAATATAGCCTACTGTTGATCATGTTTCATTAAACACTAGAAAAACAGATCAATTGTGTCAAAATAGACTACATTAAAAACAACCTTTCAGATTATTCTCTATAAATTTAGGGCTTTTTATTAAAGTGCGAATTCCAACGCAACGCTTTAGTTTTAATGTAGTAAGATGTAAGTATCTAAACATTTATTATTTGACTGTTTTATGATGGCCTAAAATGTTCAAACTGGTGCTATCATGCCCCTTTCACAAGATGTAATATTTACATTTACATTTACATTTATGCATTTGGCAGACGCTTTTATCCAAAGCGACTTACATTGCATTATACTATACATTTGTATCTGAGTATGTGCAATCCCTGGGATCGAACCCATGACCTTGGCATTGCTACTGCCATGCTCTAACCACTGAGCTACAGGAAATATAAGTCTCTGGTGTCTCCAGAATGTGTCTGTGAAGTTTCAGCTCAAAATACCCCACAGATCATTTATTATAACTTGTCAAATTTGCCCCTATTTGGGTGTGAGCAAAAACACGCCGTTTTTGTGTGTGTCCCTCTAAATGCAAATGAGCTGCTGCTCCCGGCCCCCTTTTCAGAAGAGGGCGGAGCTTTAACAGCTCAACAACAACAAAGCTGGAGAATCTCACGCAGCCAAAATGAGGATTGTCAGTAACGGTGTTCAGCCTTACATTGTTCAAACCGGAGTCGACACTGATGGAGAGACTCAGGAAGATGTTACAACTTTTAGAATGAAACTGGACGTTTCTGAATGGTTAGTGGATACATTTATGTTGCTGTGGAGTTGATTCAACTCATCCACTAGCATGTGCCGTCATGTTAATCTTTTGTTCAAATCCAGTGTTGAATTGACCCTCGTTTGTGAAGCAGTCCGGCGTAAAATGACGGCATGAACAACACTCTACTACAACAACTCTTCCTCTTCTCTAAAGCAGCCCAACATGGACACGCCCCCTTTGTTGTGTGTTCTCGGGGGCGGGGTTTATGTAAATGTTGTGGTTTGTGATGTCACTAATCCAGGAAGAAGCTCGTTGTAGTCCCTACCAGCCGTCTATAAAAGAAAATATCTCTCTTTGCATTGAACTTTGAGCGTCGTAACTTTGCAGATGTTGTTTATGCTCAAACAGCAACATTACACACTAACTAAAGATAAAAAAGTGAAATCATAACTCAAAAAACTCAACTGTTTTATCAAATATTGCCGTTTTGAAAATATGCAATAATTTACATAAGTCATGTAGCCTAATTCATAACTGAATGTGATGAAGTTTGCGTTTTTGAGATATAATTACATATAGGAATAAGAGTGAATGTTTTAAAGTAAAATATTATTTGCAAATAATTTAAATTGATTACTTCACGAAAACTATTTGACAACAAAACCGTTTTTATCCATCCCTTAGATCCCCTTTAAACCCTTATTGTTTAATAAAATTAAATAAATAAAGGAACATTCAAGACATCATTACAGAACAAACGCTCCACACTCCAGATCGGCAGGTGGCGATAATGAACCTTTAAGCTGTTTGACAATCGCCAATACACATTAGAAGAAGAATAAGGCTACAGGCCTGTAAAACAAAAAATGGCAGCGCCAATGCCGGAGGTTTTGCCGAGTACACACGTGGAGAAAAAGAATAATAAGAAGAAAAAGGTAAACATTATCAAGCACTGCTCTGGTTGCAACAGTAGTCGCTTTTCACAAAGCGCGATAAATGTCTTTGTTGATGTCGGAAACTCACTGTAAAGATTAGATGTTGTCATCATCGCTCAACTCATGGCTTCTTGATTTAACTGCTTTATAACATTATACTTCTTGATCTTTTTGATTGAATGTAAGAGTAATTAACTGAACTATATTATTTACACACTTCAGGGAGTTTAAATAACATGAAAACATCTTCTGTAATGAGCATGTGTCGAATTAATATTCATTAAGGTAAAAATCCTTATTGAATAATGAAGTTCTTGAAAAGAGAAATTAATCTTGCATCATTATTTGTTAGAAAAAACATCTTAATAAAACATTTTCACTGCTTATTAATATTTGAAAACCTTTTGTCCACTAAAACAAAAGCCACCAAATCATTTGCAGAGATTTATTTACAGTATTAAACTATTTTTTCTTTTTTTTTTTGGTTACACTTTATTTTCAAATGTCCTTGTTAGTGTAATTATGCATTGAAATACTGAGTAATATTAATTAAATTACATATTAATACATACACATATTAAATGTAATGTGTAACAAGGACGCTGTAAAATAAAGTGTTGCTTTTTTTTCTTATTTATCATTTATCCACTAAGGTAAACATTGTAAATATTGTATACCATTCAGGGACAGTTGTTGTCATGGTCATTTGTATTTGTTTCCCATGCAAGACATTTATTCCTGATAGAAAGTGTAAAAAAGAAAACATTTATGAGCTGATTTCTGAAAACATTCATCAATGTGTTTGGCTTTCCCTCACTCAGCCCTCCAAACGCTATTGGGAGCAAACAGAAAACCCCGACCAAAGGAAACCAGAGGAAGAACAGAGCAAAGATGTGCAGAAACAGAAAAAAGCAAGAGCGAAAAATACGCAATTAAATAGGAAGAAATTTGAACCTATCGAAGAAGAGGTAAGAGTTTGTTTTTCCATTCTGTGACTGTATTTTTTTATATTAATATCTTGAAATCAGATCAATGCTTCTAATGATTAACAAAGGGGCACAAAATCATTTTAGTTTGTTGCACCTGTTTCATTTGATCTATCAGCACATGTGTCACACAAATACTAGTACTCATGTGCGAGTACTTGAAATGAATTCATTTCTTTAGAAAAACTTCATTTAAACTTTATTTAGGGCTGTCACACTTATGAAGTTTTGCTAATTGTCATACATTGTGTGTTGTTTGTCACTTACAATGTGAGCCTAAAGTTTAACTTCTTTTTCATTCTTCGCTTAAAGGTGCTAAAGAGGATGTTTTGTTTTATACATTTTTGCAATATTACTTGAAACTGTCTTTACTAACTGATAAAAGACTAGGTGCACTGAAAGGAATATTATTAATATACAGTACAGTCCAAAAGTTTGGAACCACTAAGATTTTTAATGTTTTTAAAAGAAGTTTCGTCTGCTCACCAAGGCTACATTTATTTAATTAAAAATACAGTAAAAACTGTAATATTGTGAAATATTATTACAATTTAAAATAACTGTTTTCTATTTGAATATATTTGACAAAGTAATTTATTCCTGTGATCAAAGCTGAATTTTCAGCATCGTTACTCCAGTCTTCAGTGTCACATGATCCTTCAGAAATCATTCTAATATGCTGATTTGCTGCTCAAGAAACATTTCATGTGTACAATTGTACAAAATATTTGTGTACAATATTTTTTTTCAGGATTATTTGATGAATAGAAAGTTCAAAAGAACAGTGTTTATCTGAAATCTAATCTTTTGTAACATTATAAATGTCTTTACTGCCACTTTTGATTGATTTAATGCATCCTTGCTGAATAAAAGTATTCATTTCTTTCATTTCTTTTCAAAAAAATAAAAATTCTTACTGACCCCAAACTTTTGAACGGTAGTGTATAATGCTACAGAAGCTTTGTATTTCAGATAAATGCTGTTCTTTTGAACTTTCTATTCATCAAGGAATCCTGAAAAAAAAAGTACACAACTGTTTTCAACATTGAAAATAATCATAAATGTTTCTTGAGCATCAAATCATCATATTAGAATGATTTCTGAAGGATCATGTGACACTGAAGACTCGAGTAATGATGCTGAAAATTCAGCTTTGATCACAGGAATAAATTACTTTGTCAAATATATTTAAATAGTACACAGTTATTTTAAATTGTAATAATATTTCACAATATTACTGTTTTTTTACTGTATTTTTAATTAAATAAATGTAGCCTTGGTGAGCAGACGAAACTTCTTTTAAAAACATTAAAAATCTTAGTGGTTTCAAACTTTTGGACTGTACTGTACATCATCTGTGCACGAGGTAGGGCCTTAAAAACATCAGCCAATCGTTTGTGATCATCGCGTAAACGATTGGCCCTCTGGCTTGTCAATCACTGCCATGACGTTCCTTGTGAGAGACGCGCGGCTGCGCGCTCCAGTAACTTTCCACACTCCACAGGCGCCGCATGCAATGTTTTTGTCAGGAGACAGGAGTAACAACTGCAGATTATGAGTTACCTGCGGTGAGTCCGACATAATGAATCCACAAACACGACACAGCGAATGCCGGTGGTAAACACTCGTGTTTCAATACTCGTGCACGAGTTTTGGGAGGCGTTCCCTCGAAATGAGCTGTGAAGGAGGGGGGTTGTTCTTACGCATGCGCTCATTTCAAAAACTCACTAACAGTCTTTGGTTTCTCAGTCGACGAAAAGATCCTCTGTATCACCTTTAAGGGGTAAAAAGAAGTTCGAAATACCTTTGTATAGATATACCATTAGCGAAGATCCCATTTTTCCATTGGCTTTTTGTTTTTTGCATAGAATAAGATCTGTGACCAACAAAAGTTTATGATCCTATCATGATTAATCTTCACAAATGAACACAGCTCTTGGAACATGAATACAATCAGATGAAGTCAAAAGCTAAACGAAGGCTCTGAATGAACAGCACCACGGTCACATGCCCTTCTCATCGGATCATATTGTCTATTTAGAAACCGGATCCTTTTCCTGGTGAGGCTCCTGTTCCAAGACAACGGCTCCAGAAGTTTAAGAGAGGAAAGAAATACATATTGGTGAGTCCAAGGAGAATTATACTTCTGACATTGTCCAAATGCAGTCCTGTGGATTTTAACATTGTCTATTCAGCATTTAGAAATAGCTGTAAGTCACAGTTAGGGATGGGTATTATGATCAAACTTATATCACTTTATGAGAATTAATGAGGTAGTTTTTACGAGACCAGAATGATAGATCCCGGTAAAGTTTCATACATCTCAATGCTAATCTCGATACCACAGAAATAAAAGATTTACCTCAAAATATACTGATAACCATCAGAAATAAAGCACAAAACATGTATGTTATTGTTACTATTTCATTAAAATGTAATAATGTGGGAATTTCCTTTTACTGATATTCACAGAAATTTTACATATCACCATTTTTTAATCTTTCAGATTGTTGTCACATCAGTTTTTCATTCACCAAAAGTTCATACGCCATTGATTTAGATTTGCTGACACATCCGGCCCCCGTTCTTGGCAGATTTTGTGAGATTCACCCCAATAACTCTGACACATTATCTGAATCTTTTATATAAGGACTGCATTTGTTTCTCTCTGTTGTGATATCAGCCTCCAAAAACCCTGAGGAAGCTGAAAACGGCCATCGTTTTCTCGGAGACGGTGTCTCATCTCGCTCAGGATCAGGCCGCACGATTTGATCTCCTGCTTCCAGAGGATGCTGGGTAATGTAGTTCACACATTGTGGCAGATGAAAAGAAGAATGACACTGACTATAAACGCACAGAAATATGACTCTTTCCCCGCTGTAATACTGTAGGGGGCGCTATTATGCGTCTTCTGAAAGAGAGCTGAATCTCCTGATCAAAACACGGGAAGAAGATGCAGAAACAAGCGATAGCGTTTGTAGTCATATGCATATGTAAAATAACGTGATCATCAAACATTAAACAGCATGTAGATCAAATCTGCCTAACGTTACTGAATGTAATGATGAACACAGGAAGTGGTTAGGACTGTGAAGCTTTGAGGGTGTTCGACTCAATCTTCTACTCCATCTGTGTTTTGATCATCGTTTTGAATCTGATCCAGATGTAGTCTTTGACAAAAACATGATTTTCTCAGCTTTTTGCTCAATGTTGCTTTTTATGAAACTTGCCCACATTTAAGTGAAGAGTTAATTTGCAAAAACTGATAATTCGGTTTTTATTAATTCTCATAAATAATTTTTTTAATTTTTTTTATTGTGCATTCCAAGTAGTATCAATCAAACTGCAGTTGGGTTGTTTTGAGTAAAAAAAAATACTGGTAACTTACAAAAGTAAAATTCATTGAAAGTATGTATATATATATATATAGGGGCAGTCGTAGCCTAATGGATAGAGAATCGGACTTGTAACCCAAAGGTCATGGGTTTGCACAACCACCCAGTAGGCGGCTATATGCACTAACAAAGTGCATATCAGAAGCTTGTCAGTGCCTGCTCTAAAACAAACTGGATAGAAAAGATTAGCTTGGATATTTGGTTTAACTACTGCTTGTGTGTTTTACATTTTTTGGTGAACTATTCTTCATATATTCATCACATTTAGTAAATGTGCATGCACATAGAGCTAATATCTGTCTGTCTGCCTGTCATCAGCTTCTTGGAGGGAGACGAGGGTGAAGACACATCTACAATCTCTCAGGATGACATAGCAGATGCTGTTGACATCACTTCTGGATCGAAGGTGAATTTATTTGAGCTCGAGAAACTGCAGCAAGGCCAATAATAAACAGTAGAGCTTGTTGACAGTCAGTATGGTTAATCAAGTATGTAGTGCCCCTTACACACATACAGTCTTTACTGGTAAAATAACATTTAGAGATTGTATGTGAACCGGATATTTTCAGGAATACTAGTAAATCAGAATATGATTACCTGTATGAGGTCTGCTTTGGGCCAATCATAACGCTCTGACGGAGATGTGATTACTCCACACTGTTTACAGTGAACTCAGCTGCTTTTGAATAGTTTTTCATTTAGAAATCTATTTTTTGTTAAATATGACATTTAGAAAGTGAACAAGCATAAATGGTAGTGTAAAGTATCGCACAGATTTTTACAGACCTTTGCCAGCTACAGTTTTTGTCTTGCTGCAGTCGGATGTTCACTTCATTTGGTGTGTTTTTTTTCTTTTTCTCTCCCCACAGTACTTCAACTTGGATCTTTCCCAGTTTGGGCCATATAAGCTTGACTACAGCAAAAATGGACGGTAAATGCTAAAGGATTTATACGTATGTAGAATGAATGGATGAGAAGATGTACTTATATTAAAAGGCTCAGTTACAAATAAGAATGAAAGAAACCTTTAGAAAACATGTTAAGTTAACTTGTTTATCAATAAATGTTGGGAAAATGACTCTGTATGCAGTCCATTATTCATAGCAATGTTAATATGTAAAGGCCCTCATGCAAATGTTTGGCATGAAGTGAACCAGATTTTAAATAGAAACAGCATTATGCTGTATATAGCTGTTCACACCATGAACAAATTTGTATTTGTTATTTTTTCATATAAATATGAAATTGGAAAAATGGGTTAGGGTTAGGACACCTCTGTATTTCAATTATTGTAGCTGTTTTTTCTTCTTCTCTGTTGTTTAAATCACTGAAGCTTGTCTAATTTGACAGTTGGTTTCGTTGGCAGATTGTTTGGAATATACTTGTAATCATAAAAAGTATGTGTGAACAGTAGTAGATTTCTGCTGCAGTTCTCTTCACTCGTCTCACTCACATTTTAATACCTAGTAATTACATTTTCTTGGAGCTGTTAATAAATAAGTTAACACTTGAACTAACAAACATCTGCAATTAATTGTCATCATATTTTTATTGACTTTTTCCTGATTTTTCCTACTTGAATATCACTGTTTTCTTGAGATTTTACCATTTAACAACCATAATTAATCTTATGAATCCAAGTCAAAGTCAAATGATCAGATTTTAAGAAAAAAAAAAAAAGTCATGATAGTGTTATCAATGTACTATTGACATTTTAATCCAGAAATTGAAAATGTGTTAATTATAGAAGAGGTTTATTTAAATTGCCTTTTTATTGTATTTATTTTTTTAAAATATGATCCAAAACAATTATTTGTCTGCAACAGGCATCTGCTATTGGGTGGAAAGAAAGGTCATGTGGCCTGCCTCGACTGGCACTCCAAAGACCTAATGTGTGAGGTGAATGTCATGGAAACGGTGAATGACGTCAAGTAAGTGCACATTCATTAAGACGCATCTATTGATTTCTGACACACGTTTGGAATTCTGATTCAAAATTATGAATTGATTTTTATCCCTTTCAGAATTTTCTAAGCTAAGCATTTTGTTGTTATTGTAAGTGCACACACAAATAAAAGTAGACCCTTTACAGTTTCGAAATGCGAATTATTCTTATCCGTATGACCAAAAGTGCGTGATTTCCCTTCCTGTGGAGTCTTTTTTCCTGTGATTAACCAACTAATAAAATTTTGGTTGACTATTAGGAGGCAGCCCTACTTTTTAATCGCATTTCCATAAAAATTTGAATATTCTGGTATATCATTCTTGACCAAATTTTCATAATAGTGTGATTTTTATACATTTTTGCTGCTTTCACCCACCCCATCTGATCCGTTTCCTCTGCCAAAGCAAAGCTGCATAACAAGAACACTGATTGCATTCGAGCTTTTTTCTGGGCATCTCTTGAGGCAGAGCAGGAAGTTCTTTTCATTGGACTGACACATTTGAAATCATTTTTAAAGTCAGTCCAGATTCAGTTTATGTAGGTTTTTATCACTATACATGTATGTCCTTCACCCCTGTGAGTTAGTAATGAGTAATTGTCTCCGTCTGGTCTCATTTAAAGCTCACTCTGCTCATCGTTCTCCCTCCAGGTGGCTTCACACAGAGTCTATGTTTGCTGTGGCACAGAAGAGATGGCTCTACATCTACGACTCTAAAGGTGTGGAGCTCCACTGCATCAAGAAGTTCAACGACGTCTTGAAAATGCAGTTTCTGCCCTACCACTTCCTCCTCGCCACTGCGGTGCGTCAACAAATGCTTTTGGCAAAACTTTGAACTTATTTAAAGCTTTGCTAACCTTGCAGCCAATTCCAAATAGATATTTCACTGTTATTTCAAAAGTGTTTGTTCAGTGTCCATGTACAGCTTATTCAGTTCAGGCTATTCCAGAGTTTAGGAGCCAAATGTGAGAAAGCACTAGCAATAGACTTTGATATCCTCAGAGTTTTGTGACCTTAAAGAGCATGATGGATTGTAGCTTGATAAAAGACCCTAAATGGTCCTTTAAACAATCTTCTAAGCAAGCTGCAATATTTCTAATCGATACAGAATTTAACAGGTACCCAATGTTGATAAAATTAGGGTGATATGATTGACCTGGTAAGACCTCTAGCAGCTGCATTTTTGGACTAAATGTAGTGTGTTTATTGAAGATGTGAAGTGCACCGCAATAATCCAGTCTTGAGGACAGTTTCTGTCACATATTGCACCCTGATCTTTAAAGAGTACCTATTATGCCCTTTTACAAAGTCTTGATTTTGTTTTGGGGCTCTACTAGAATCATTTTCATGCCTGAATGTTCAAAAAAAAAAAAACATTATGTTCCCCAAATTCTTCATTGTTCCAGATTGTGTCTTCCCTAGACTGAAATAAAGGCGTTTCAGGGAGTTTCAGACAATCCAAATGTTTGTGTATGAAAAAGAGATCTTTCCCATTTGTATTTCATCCTTACAGTTTTTCCATGTGTCAATAATAATGTTTTCACCTTTCAGAGTGCCACAGGGTTTCTGCAATATCTGGATGTGTCGGTTGGGAAACAGATCGCAGCCATCTGCACCAAAATGGGGCGGCTGGATGTGATGGCACAGAATCCCTATAACGCAGTAATTCACCTGGGTCACCCAAATGGCACCGTCAGTCTGTGGTCACCCAAACAGAAAGAGCCACTCGTGAAGATGTTGTGTCATCGGGGTGCTGTTCGCTCCTTAACGATAGATAAAACCGGCACGTGAGTATCACTGGCTGAGAGGTGTAGTTCTTGTGCTATCTGTGGGTATAGAAAACTCTCCGGCAATTTTTCAGAAAAAGAAATCCCACTGTGATCGTAGCTGAAAAAAAGTGAGGCAAAATGTGGACCAATTATCTGAGCGGCCCACTGTGTGTGTTATAATGCAACTGCATCACATTTTATTAAAGTTTGGCATGAAACTGAAGTCTTTTCTTACCTATTGTGACGTATATCCGAGTGAAATGACTTCTGGAACAAGAACAAATGTAGGGCGAGGCATGATATTTGTCCGTGGGGAATTGGTTGGATGGTTGTGGTTTGCTATTGGTGGTTCTCATGTGAGTGACCTCATCATCAGAGAAGAGAAGAGATGCTGCAAGAGGGAGGGGAAGCTAAATGATTAATTTATAAAAATAATGATGTGCATCATTTAGAATAAATACTGCAATATTCCATAAACTATAATTGTCCGTTTTGATTTCATGGTTACTTTAAATGATTAGTTCACTTTCAAATAAAATTTTCCTGATAATTTACTCACCACCGTGTCATCTAAGACATTCATGTCTTTCTTTCGTTTGTCGAAAAGAAATTAAGGTTTTTGATGAAAACATTCCAGGATTATTCTCCTTGTAGTGGACTTCAATGGACTCCAAACGGTTGAAGGTCAAAATTACAGATTCAGTGAAGCTTCAAAGGGCTTTAAACGATAAAAAAAAAATTGAGCTGGCGCCGTGTTCGTTTCATAAGTAGAATAGGGAAGGTGTAGGACATACAGCGTAAGCTTTTTGAAGAATACGAAAGTGCGGTTTTGGTGGAGCCACTTGGAAGGTGATCATTTGTGTTTATAAAGCATATACATTTAAATTTTTTCGAAAATGACCAATCGTTTCGCTAGATAAGACCCTTATTCCTCGTCTGGTATCGTTTAAAGTCCTTTGAAGCTGCACTGAAACTGTAATTTTGACCTTCAACCGTTTGGAGGCCATTGAAGTCCACTATAAGGAGAATAATCCTGGAATGTTTTCATCAAAAACCTTAATTTTTAAATGAAAGAAAGACATGAACATCTTGGATGACATGGGGGTGAGTAAATTATCAGGAACATTTTATTTGAAAGTGATCTAATCCTTTAAAAGCTGCAGTACAGAAGATTTAGCCCTCTAGTGGTTAAGGTGTAAAACTGCAAAACTGTTGTTTTGACTCTTTGTAATAATAATGTTACAGAAGTTAGGCAGCACTGATATTGGACACAGTGATTGCTAGATATCTTTCTGTTGGGGAAGAAAAAGGCCATCTTTAGGCAAAGATTAATAACTTGAAAATGACACAAATTTTGATGATTGAATAATCCGTCCTTTGATCAAGTTTTATTTCCTGTATTTTACTAAATGTTATTCCACATCCTGCCCAAGCTTGTCCTCCAAACAATATGCAAATGAAAGGCTATGAAAACAAATATAGTGAATCTATGAAACACTACTATTTACATAATGTGCAAAAACGGATTGTTACAGAGTTTTAAACCTACATTCAGTGTCATCAACAAATATTTTAGCAAAATGTTTATTTTAGTCAGAATTATTGCGCTTACATTCTGTCATGTTAGTTTCGGTGAAATCTGCCAATTTTAACAGACGCTTGCCGTCAAGACGAGCCTTTATGCAAAATGGAAATGTTTAAGTGAATTTCTAACATTTACAGTTAGGGATATAACCGTAAAATGTAAGATATTAACTGTGTTAAACATTTATAAAGCACACCTGACAGTCAAGCAGAATTATGTTCTTTAAATATGTTTGTGATTCAAACTAAGTATTTTCATGTTTGGGACAATTTGGGTCATGAATTTTTCCTGCAGCATCTCGTTCTGTATTGTTATTTATCAGATGTGTTTTGTCCATACGTGACTATCTGATGTTTTCTTTGTCAAATTTGTCTATTATTTTCATTATTGATTATTGACTTATGTGTTGCAGCCCTAGACTTACAAGACCCTTAATTTACTTTAATGAGTTAATTGTTTCTACATCACATTAACATGTTGTTTAAATTAATACATTGTTAGCTAACTGCATTATTTGTATATGTACATTTCTGAAATTACATAATTTGGACACAGTCCCTTCTGATAACAGATCACTCTAAATTGTAATGTTGACATGCATTTCCTGTAAAGCTGCTTTGAAAAAGCACTATAGAAATAAATGTGAATTGAATTGAATTTAGACCAATAAAATGCTGTATTTGTTTATTTCAGGTACATGGTGACGTCAGGTCTGGACAGGAAGCTAAAGGTGTATGACATCAGAGCGTTAAAACCCCTTCACTCCTGTTTCCTCCCTGCTGGAGCCTCTTGCCTGTCTCTGAGCCAGAGAGGACTGCTTAGTGCTGCTACTGGAGATGTCGTACAGGTAGTGCACATGGACACATTACACACACAAGTACTAACCCAACCCTTAACAATAACCTATCCCTGAATCAGACCAGCGCATATTCAATTGCAATTGTACTAAAACAAATCAAGTCAAGTAACCTGTATTTATATAGTGCTTTATACAATGCAGATTGTTTCTAAGCAGCTTTATAGTGATAAACAGGAAAAAATGCAGAATCAATGATGCAAACTTCATCAAATATGAGACAAATTCTGCTGTAAAGCAGCACTAAAAAGACAGTAGTGTCATTATTCAGCTCAATTTAGTTCAGTTAATTCAGTTCAGATCAATAACTGTAAATTTCATCAATTTAGGAACTTAATTTCAGCTATAAGCAGCTCTACTGAAGACAATAGTGTCATTATTGACTTTGAGCCACTACAGTGTTGATTCAGATTAATTACAGTATCGATGTTGCAAAATTTATCAGTTAAGCTATATATAACTTTATACACTGACTTTATATATATATACAAAGTCAGTGGGAAACTGCTTCACATTAACCTTAAGATAGAGACATACCTTTATTTCTAATTTACTTGTGAAGACAAAACATCATGCACCATGAGATTGAACAGTGTTGAATTCTATATATAGGGAATAACATGAAAGAGCTGCAGATACACGAGTTGCAGTTAGGAATAGTACACAACAATTCAATATTGTATAATACTATCTAAATTGTAACATTGAAACAAGCATTTTCTATAAAGTTGCTTTGAAACAATATTTGTGAAAAGCGCTATACAAATAAAATTGAATTGATGTTATAATACTGCTATTAGCTGCTATTAAGCTTCGTTCAGACTGTCAGTCCAAATCAGTATTTTGTGCATATCAGATCGGAATCTGATCAGATTGAAGTATGAAAATAAAATAAAAAATCACATGAAATCTGTTTTAGCTACATTCACATGTTTTGAAATCCTATTTAAAGGGGACTTTTTATGCCCCCTTTTACAAGATGTAAAATAGATGTCCCCAGAGTGTGTATGTGAAGTTTCAGCTCAAAATACCCCATAGATAATTTTTTATAGCATGTTAAAATTGCCACTTTTTGGGGTTGAGTAAAAACGCGCCATTTCAGTGTGTGCCCTTTAAATGCAAATGAGCTGCTGCGCTCGGTCTAAGAGGGCGGAGCTTCAAGAGCTGATTCTCCGGTGTCAGGAGTCAGTCAGGACGCACTATAATGTCAGAAACTGCAAATATATGCTGCATGGACATAGAACAGGTATAGTTTAGTTTAATTACGGTTATAACTTATATTGTCCTCTTGTTTTATCCACTATATTAGTACAAGCCTGTTTACCGATGAGTTTTATGATGTTTATTGTACTTCACACAAAATATGATGCGTCTGTTTTCACTGTAGAAAACCTCTGTAAGAGCTTAATAAAACAAAGTGCAAGTGTGCATTGAAATATTATCCATAAACTCTCTCTCTCCCTTGCATTATCATCAACATACACAGCGAAGTACACAGAAACACTCGTTACAACTAACAGTAAACAAATATATAAAGACCTTATGCCTTTTCAGGTGGTGCTTAATAAACTGGTAAACTTTATATCCGTAAATCAACTCCGATGAACTGTAATAAAGTGCTCTCACCTTCATTACTGCCGTATCCAGTATCACTCTGGAGACTGTAAGCTGGATCACGAACAGTTACTGATCTATCCTTGAGTAACACATTTTAGCACAACCTCTGTTTTGTATTGTCCATTTGCATTGACATTCGTTCACAATGATGAAATGATTCGCACCGACATAAACGAATTTCGGTAGAGTTGAGGGAGCATTTTCTTCGAAAACAAATTAATCCACCTCGTCTTCAGCGGCTCAGATTTAGGGAGTAAATGGAGAGAGCTCTGTGGATTAATCCATCCAGCTACAGAACACCTAAAATGCTTGGGAGACATTCTCGTCAGTGCAGCAATGGCGGACTGTGTACAACTCGCTGTGAACTCGCTCAGGGCGGTTCTATGTTCAAACGGCAGTGTATGTTAACATTCGTGGGCAGGGCCTGTGGCTAATGTAACGTCACACTGCCAGGGATCTGGAAACGGCTTGTTCTGAGACACTGCTTATGATTTATAAGGATTAAAAAAAGGAGTGGTTGGATTTTCATCATTATAGGGTAGTTGTGTTCACACACTGCCAACACACATTTATGTCCAAACAACCATGCAAAAGTGAATTTTGCATAATAGGTCCCCTTTAAATGGCATTTTTGTAAATCCATTTCAGTCTGACTGCTATGATCAGATTTTGAGTGGTTTATGTGACTTTCTTACACAATGTAAAACATAAACATGTCAGACGTTGTTATATAGGAAACATGCTGAAAGTCTCTGCAGAAACAAGGTTGTTTGTTGAGCTGGTCAAGCCGAAAATTAAAATATAATGGAGACGTTTTGAGACAGGCAGAGACGACAGCACAGAATAAAGCCACATGTTGTCGTGTTGTTAATAAGAAACATCTGTATTGCAAACCCCTCCACATTGCTGTTGTTTTTTGGAATATACCTACCAACACACCATCATTGCCATGCAGATATTCCGGAAAATGAAACGCTCAACTGGACACACACATCTGATCTGGATAGTCAATAATTTAGATCAGATTCCAATCAGATTTGAACTGACAGTGTATGTATCCATAGGTTTATCGGGACGTTTGTGGAAGCAGACCTTTAACCAAACCTTACATGGCTCACCGCCTTCGAGGGCAAGTTTGCGGTGTTGCGTACTGCCCCTTTGAGGATGTTCTGGGAATCGGACATGGACAGGGCTTCACCAGCATGATCGTACCAGGTAAGATACAATACATCAGGGACATGTTCACTCCTTCATTCCTGGAGTCTTACACTGGACATATGAAGTTGTAAACTAAGCATAGGAGTATATCAAGCATAGGAGACTGTCAAATTCCACCCCTTGATTTGAGACTAGTAATAAACTCTTATATTAATAACAAGTGGCATATAGAATGGGAAGAATGCCACGAATAGGCATGGGACGGTATCAAATTTTCATGTTGTGATAATTGCTGAAGCTTTTATCACTGTATACGGTATTATCACGATATTTAAATAAGTTGCAAAAAAGTGTTGTCATAGTTTAACAGGTTTAAGAACTCTTTTTCTTATAATAAAAAGAACTCTGAATGTTTAAATACAATAATGCAATACACAAAAAAATATATAAAGTAAAATGTTTCAGATTAAAGTGCAAAATAATTATAAAGAACAACAGGTAACACTTTACAATAAGGTCTCATTTTTTAACGTTAGTTAATGAATTAACTAAGATTGAGCAACAGCTACATTTGTTACAGAAGGCATTATTGTTTGTTAATGTTAATGTTAGTTAAGAAACACAACTGATCATTGTATTAAGTATTTGGTGCTGTGATGAACAACACTGCGAATAAAAAAAAATGTAATGGCTGTTAAGTACTGCAGCTGCTTTGTTTACTGGGTTTCCGGGGTAACCGCTGCACTTCTGCTGTTCCATCAGCGCCCTCTGCTGTCAGAGAGTGAGCGTGCACTTTCATTCAGCGCGTCTCCTTCACTCGTTCTGCCATGTGCTTCTCATGCACATCGAGCTTGTTTACATCTGAGCGCGTGTCCCTTTGACGCAGTATTGTTGTGCATTTTATACGGTTGATAGGAAAAGTATTCTTAAAATGCATTATAAAAATTTTAATAATTGGTAATAAATTATTATTTACGGTATTTTGAAGTGCCCACGATAACAATATTGTGCATATTCATTATCGTGATGTATCGTATTACAGAATATCGGCAAATTTCTAGCCACGGAAATAAGTTATATTAAATAAATCCTATTTAAGAAGGTTTTTCTTAGTCATTTGAAATCTAGGTATGATCAAGATGTTTTTGCTAGGTGCCATTTAGGTCCTTCAAGATTCACACGTGGTTATTTATTAAAAGGTAAAGAACTGTCATCCTTTCCTTGTCGAACTCCAATGACTGACAAGCATTTTACTGGACTGTTTTAAATATAAATATAAAACATTTTTATTCAGATATATTTGAAAAAAGATCACCTGAATTTTTATTTTGTATTAATCTTAAATGTCTTATATAGCTTTTTGTTAAAGGGTGTTCACCCAAAAATGATAATTGTCATTCAGTACTCACCCTCATGTCGTTCCACATCCAAGACCTTCCTTCATCTTCAGAACACAAATTAAGATATTGTTGATGAAATCCGATGGCTCAGTGAGGCCTGCATTGACAGCAAGATAATTTACACTTTGAGATACCCAGAAAGCTACTAAAAACATATTTAAAACAGATCATGTGACTACAGTGGTTCAATCTTAATGTTATGAAGTGATAAGAATACTTTTTGAGCGCCAAAAAACCCAAAATAACTACTTTATTCAACAATATCTAGTGATGGGCGATTTCAAAACACTGCCTCATGAAGCTTTACGAATCTTTTGTTTCGAATCAGTTGTTCGGAGCGTGAATCAAACTGCCAAAGTCACGTGAACCATTGAAATATCGAAATGTTTCAAAACTCTTATGACATAACAAAGCCTTGTTTACTGAAATCACGTGACTTTGATGCACACTCCGAACCACTTATTTGAAACAAAATATTCATAAAGCTTTGAAGAGATAATCAGTGATCACTGACATGTGAATAAGTCACTTCACTTCAGATTCTTGAATGTGTCTCTCCAGGTGCCGGGGAACCGAATTTTGACGCCCTTGATGCAAACCCGTACCGCAGCTCTAGGCAGAGACAGGAGTGGGAGGTCAAGGCTCTGCTGGAGAAGGTGCAGCCTGAACTGATAGTTTTGGACCCGGGAGAGCTGGGTAAAATCGACAAGGCCACCTTTGAGCAGAGGCACAAGAGAAAGGTTGAGTCGTTGGTAAGTTCAGCACTGGTAACTGCACTAAATACATATGGGGGAGAACAAAGTAAGCAGGAATTAGCAGTGGGAAAAATGACCAAAATTAACTTTTTATTTCAAGATAAAGATATATATCACAATATAGCTATTTTTTGTTTTTATTTGTTATTAAAAATATATGGAGCCCCTAAAGGGACATGGTGAAGGAAAAGCACATGAAATGGTGGATAAAATTAAACAAATATATGAAATATTTTTTCCTTCCATCTCATATTTTTCCCATCTGGTCCCTTTTGAGGCTCCATAAAAATAAGCAAATTACAAACAATAGAACAAAGATACAAATTAGATCAAGTAAGTTTTTTTTATTTTAATTTTTTTTAGGTTCAGTAGTTTTATTTAACACGTATTAAATACTGCAGAAATTAAATAATCAAATGTAAAACACTGCATGGTATGAATTATTTATCAACTGATTCTTACTAAAGATAGAAAAGTTATTCAGTCAAGAGCAGTGAGTGATTTTTCTCTTTGTGGTTTAATTAACATTAATGACAGTTTTCACCCTGTTTGCGTTCACTTCAGACATAACTGACTGTGTTTATGTGAATACGCCACTCGGCTTATTGTGCTTTATAACTCTTTATAACCTCAAGCACATTCATTCATGTTTCTTTATCACCCTAAAGTGTCAAAAACTAACGTAGTACTGTTCAGTTGTTTATACATAAAAGGGTCAATGACATGTCCTATCTTTGTTTATTATAATTATTATGTCATCTAAAGTATGTAAGGTAGTACAACTCGATCTCTTGTATTGAAGCCAAAAGGTTTTAATTATATTTTGCAACATATAAAGGTATTTTAAAGATTTTGAAGTGTCAAAAGGTCATTCGGTTTAACCGTCCAAAGGCCAATACAGCCATTTCATTTCTGATAAAATATCTTAAAATATTCTGGCATGATTTTATAACATCATATATCATTATAGAGCAAAATGGTATTAAAAGAATGTCTGGAAAAATGAATTTCATTGATGTCATTCGGAGTAACCGATATAAAGGGACCATTTTGGATCAAGTCATGCGGTCAATATCATGTGACAGGATGTGACATCATTCAGACACCTGCAAAAGACCACATGGTCGTGAAGCAAAGTTAACTCTCTTTTAACTATTTGAAAAATTCATGTTTTCACTCGCTCATACGCATGTCCCGAAACATCAGGTCATTCGGTACAACCGCTATAAAACATGGAAAATGCTGTAATATTTCAAAAACTTGTACTAAATATAAAATGTCCTTTTGCTAGCTAGATAGATATCAGCTTGTTAGCATTGTTTGAAAATATCGTCATTCGGTATAACCAAAAGTGTCATTCGGTGAAACCGAAAGTTTGGTTAAACCGAATGACTTTTTTGGTGACAAAATTTGTCCATCTTGTAAAAAATGACAAAAGCAGTGTTAATTGATTATAAAAACCACAATCTCATTGTTAACACTTAATAAAACTTCAAAATTAATTGTCCATTGTTGTTGTTTTTTTAACTTTTAAAAACCTTATTTGTAAATGATCAAACAACAAATTAATGATGCACTATTCCACTCCCAAGTCGAATCTTTAAACTTTCCATACACCCTTTCCATAAATATTCAGAGTATTTGAATGTTGTGAAAAAACAAAACATTATGGTTCCCTGTGGAGAAATAGGGTAGAATAGGTACATAACATCCCAATGCTGATAGCAAGAAGTGACACATGGAAAACTTGAATGCCATTAGCTGCAACTTGTGAATGGAGATTCCTGGTATTTGTGGATGAGAATGTGGGCTGCTGCAGTTGCTGAATTTGTCTCTGAATTCACATGCAGTAGACGAGAGGTCTGAAAGACCCGATCCAACCAATCAGCTACTCAGGATTTGCCATGGAGTGCCCATAGTGACAGGATTCTAGTTATGGCTTCCTACTTATAGACTAGAGTCTAATATAGACAATTCTATAGGGTTCACAAACATTCAAGCAGCACTGTATATACCAAGGGTGCCAATATTAGTGACAGAAAGAAAAAGAAAAATCAGTTTGATGTCATTAGTTCTGACTTTGTCTTTTCTTTGTTTCAGGGCTTTGATCCATTGGGAAAAGAGCCATTTAAACCCAGAGCAAAGAAGAAAGGAAGAAGCTCGGCTGGTGCTGTGGAGAGAAGAAAGAAGAAAGTCGCCTATGAGGATCAGAGGGTATTTACTTTTGTTTTGCATTTTCTAGCTCAAAAACTCCTAAGAATTTTTGCAAAGCAAACACCACTTGATACTGATAATATTTTTGAGGTTAGTTAAAATCCCTAATCCAGAGTATTAGACTTTGGTGTGTTTGGAGTCGTCTCACACAGACATGACGACGCCTCGAGTAGCTTGTTGAGCATGTTTGCTAAGGAGGAGAGGTTTCCTCTCTAACCAAGCTGATAAATTTTTGGCTTGATAACAGGTAAAAAAACAAAAATGACAGGGTACCATATCTAGAGACCAGAACATCATAGACACGAGGGATATGCCTTACCCACAATCCTCTCTCAGTATAGTGTTTCTCTTTTACTCTCTGTTCACATCACTTCCTCTCCATTTCGATTCTGCAGGATGTAATTCGAGAGTCTGTACAAGAGAAAATGGAAAAACAGAAAGAGTTGGAAGAGAAGACCAAAGCGATGAAAGAGTTGGAAAAGAAGACAGCTCTTGATCGTTTCAGGAAGTAGAGCGAAGATCCCTGACTGCTGTGAACATGAGGACTAACTCATAGGAGAATACAGGATTCATACAGGCCTGTCTGTTGCGTGTTTGAGGATGCTGTTGTACGAGAAATTTTTATAACAAAACCTCTAGGTGTCTTTTCTAGTGTTTCATGATTGTGTACAAAACAAAGCTTTTGGCTTGTTTAATAAAATACCTATTATATCTACAAGAAAATGCACGTGTTTATCTTTAAAAACCTTTTTGCAAAGGTTTTGTCCATACTGAGATCTGGTTTTACAGGTGTAAAATGTAGTAAAATCTCCCTGAGATGATAGTGAGAGACGATAACAAGAGAGACGATAGTGATAATGTTTTTATCAGACGTGTTTAATACAAAATATGTTGGGGGTTTTTACATTATAAATACTTAAACACAACGTTGCAGAAATGTATTTATAACGTTTTTATCACGTCTCCTTGCAAAGTTTTAGAAATGTACTTAAAGGTGCTACAGAGGATGTTTTGTTTTATAAATTTTTGCAATATTACTTGAAACTGTCTTTACTAACTGATAAAAGACTATTTATTAGGTGCACTGAAAGGAATATTAATATACATCATCTGTGCACGAGGTAGGGCCTTAAAAACATCAGCCAATCGTTTACGCGATCATCGCCCTCTGGCTTGTCGATCACTGCCATGACGTTCCTTGTGAGAGACGCGCGGCTGCGCGCTCCAGTAACTTTCCACACTCCACAGGCGCCGCATGCAATGTTTTTGTCAGGAGACAGGAGTAACAACTGCAGATTATGAGTTACCTGCGGTGAGTCCGACATAATGAATCCACTAAGTGTGTGCGCGGCTTTAAGTTAACGATTGTAAGGCCGATTATGAATGTAAATTGATACTTATGACTGATCGCGCTCAAACGCGTCCAGTCAGAGGCAGTTGCGTTCAGTCTGCGATTACAGTCGGTGTTCAAATACCATGTGAAAGTATATAAATCTGCTTCAGGAGCAGGAAACAATCGCTGTATGTTGAGCACAGTCTTAGAATGTTTTAGCCAGTCGTTAAATGTGTGCCCGGCTTAATAACACAGCGAATGCCGGTGGTAAACACTCGTGTTCCAATACTCGTGCACGAGTTTTGGGAGGCGTGCCCTCGAAATGGTGGGGGGTTGTTCTTATGCATGCGCTCGTTTCAAAAAATCAGTCGACGAAAAGATCCTCTGTACCACCTTTAACGTCCAAACTGGTACTTCACATGCTGCCATCAAAATGTTTTCTTTACAGTGTTAGCTTTGAAAGTAAAATGACTTTAATATAAAACAATATTATAACTGCATAGTAAAAGAAATGGAGTAATTAAGTGGCCTTTTTATATTTCTTTATTATTTGTCATGGGCTATTATGTCACAAGATGAATATTCAGATTTGCAGAAATATTATCTTATTACCAGCACTTTTTTACATTACCTGTAGGCTGACCTCTGGTTGCTTGTCTAACATATGTAGGCCTAATAATTTATACTACACACAAAATTTAGTTATTCATCGTATGCATTCACAAAAAAAAAAAAAAGTAATTTACTCATTCTCGCATTATTCCAGTCTAAACCTGTATGACTTTCTGTCCTCTGTTGAACACAAAGGGAGGTGTTCTTTGGTTTCAAAAAAGTGAATGATTTTGAATATTTCAAAATGAATTTATATATTTCGTCACGGAGTTATTTATACATTATAGTGATTAATACTTACCAAAACAAACATATTTACATTTTCTGATGTAAATCGATGTAAATATTAAGCAAAGATTTGGGGTGTTTCTTTTGTTTGAACTTCAAATAATTGAATTTCAGGGAAATAGTAACGTGACCTCATGACACATGCACACAGAATATAAATCACAAAGATAAATGTCAATCATGATTCCCGTGCCTCCCCTAAAACTATATAAAGCACTGCGTTAACCTCCTCCTGCAAACACTCTTCTTCGATTTCAGAGATTCACCATGAGACATCTTGTTTTTCTTCTGTGTGTTTCTTCGCTTTGAGTGAAGTTGTAGATCATTTTAGTAAATGCAAACAGTTCTTTTTGACCAAGGCTCCTCCTGACTTCACACCAGCAAATGGCGTTTCAGTAAGCCTAAAGCCCATCTGCCCGTGTCTTTGGAATGCCTTGATCTGGTTGACTCATTCAGTTGTCCTCTCATCTTTGGTCTCGCACATAAGGTCACACTCTTGATCTGGTGCTACTTTTAAGTCTTTCCTTTAGGTACATACTGCAAATATGTTAGACCCATAAAACTATTTCGGGTTTTCCAGGCAAAGTCCAGGCTGTCATCTTCTTTTTCATCTTGTGCACTTACAGCCAGAGATTTTTCAGATGCTTTTGGTAGGTGTTTATTTTCAGTCTCTTTCTGTGGGTCCAGAGATTACTAACACTTTTTGCTCTGATATTCATGATTCTGTGGCTCTTTTTAAGCTATAAAGTTAAGATCCAGCTATAGTTGAAAAAAACCTAACTCAAAAAAGTAAGGCAAACTATCAGTCAACTTATTAACTCAACTACTGTCAACTTAAAAACTTTAGATCATCTAATGAATAAAAGGCAGTCTATTGAATTTTCAGAATTTTTATTGAAAGATCTGTCACTTTAACTGAAGATTATTAAGCAATGCTAATCCTCTTTCTTTATGTTTCATTTTCAAAGCCCACTACATAATATGGGGAGTATTCAAGAAGGCAAACATTTATGCTGATAGACAGATGTATTAAATCCAGAAGATGCAACGAGATGCACATACAGGTCCTTCTCAAAAAATTAGCATATTGTGATAAAGTTCATTATTTTCCATAATGTAATGATAAAATTAAACTTTCATATATTTTAGATTCATTGCACACCAACTGAAATATTTCAGGTCTTTTATTGTTTTAATACTGATGATTTTGGCATACAGCTCATGAAAACCCCAAATTCCTATCTCAAAAAATTAGCATAT
>RJVU01069130.1:2089467-2169674 GCA_003731715.1 Anabarilius grahami
GGGTTTTCATGAGCTGTATGCCAAAATCATCAGTATTAAAACAATAAAAGACCTGAAATATTTCAGTTGGTGTGCAATGAATCTAAAATATATGAAAGTTTAATTTTATCATTACATTATGGAAAATAATGAACTTTTATCACAATATGCTAATTTTTTGAGAAGGACCTGTATACCTCAACACACTCAAACATGATTAGGGCTGCAAATGATGATTATTTTGATAATCGATTCATTGGCCGATTATTTTTCAATTAATCAGATAAAAAGCCTATTTTTATTTTTTTATTTTATTGGCAACACACGCTATTTCACATTCTGTCCAGTGCTGTCCTTCACACAAACTGCTGAGTGCTATGAAATCTATATCTACCCTTAAATATGTTCAAATATATCTACCCTTACAAAATTTACCATGTTTTTACTAGGAATAAAAAACATTGTTATTATAGTTATTCCATGGTAACCACAAATTAACCATGGTTTTACTTCAAAACCATGGTTTAACAATGGTATTTGTGTGGTTATACAAATGACAATCATTATGCCAAAAAAAAAAAACATAATTTTACTGTTATAAAACCATGGTTTATTTTCATAAGGGTATATCAGTGCTATGCTACACATTATGTGCAAAAAAGTTTCTAAGCAAAAGGACAGTTTAAATCCCTACATTAAAATGATATAAAAGACAAACAAAAACACCAAAAAAAAAAAAAACACAAACTCACTGTTAACAGATCAGAGGAATGTTCTGCAGGAGCAAATGTAAGAAATGTCTTACATTTATATTCTCTTATTATCCCTATTTTTACTACTCTCAAAAATACTTGAATTCTATGTTGATTTTAAATCTAAATTTAGCGTACAACAACAGATATTTATATTTATGAATATGAGATATTTTAGATAATATGTATTGTCTCCCTCTCTACTGCGTTCCGTCTGTTTGACGCATGTTCCAGCACCGAAGCTTAAAGGGGTCATGACATCAAATTTTCATTGGTCTTTTGGCATATAAGAGGTCTTTGTATCATTATTACATCCTAAAAGTTCCATAACTTAAAACGTCCTTGTCATCAATAAAAAAGCATATATGTAATCAAGCTGTAAAAAAGCTTTGTTTGGAACAGAGGTGTCATGTGACGTCACAGGGGCACACTCATTTGCATACGACTGCCTCTGGAGCAAGATGAGGGGGGAATGACATTAACAATTTGAGAACAAAGTATAACAACAATAATAATTTGCACGGTTGACGTGATCCGAGCTAAGCGATCGTTAGATTTAATCATCATTGGCAGCGCGATTTACTGTATTGCTTTTTTCCTCATTGGTCAGAACAAAAGCGGCAGACATGTTATTTACTTGTTCGGATGACATTTTCTGGTTAAAATTCCTACTTTGGTCATACTTCCAAAACATAGAATCTGTGATTCCGAAGTACAGCATCCACACCGGTGCGGTGACTGACACCAAACATTAGATTCATCCACGCTGAGGAGCCGTGCTGATGCAAATGATAATTCCACAAATAACTGCAATTACAGGTTTCAAACAGAGATGGCGACAAAGAGGCAAAACCTACGGACTGCAGCTTTAATGTACAGAACAAATTCTTTTACATGACAAAAAAAACAAATGTACAGAACAATTACTTTTTTTATTTACACATTTGAACTTAAATTAAATTGGGGCAGCTTTCGTCGTGCCACGGTGATAAAACTGGCCTTCGAATTTGGCCTTCGGAGGGTGCAGCCGCTGAATTGGGACAGCCTTCGTTGCGCCACTGTGACACAATCTCCCTTAAAATGCAGCCTTGAAACGTTCTATTGGCTTTCACTTCTTGTCGATATAAGTTCTTTGGGTTAGGTGCTTCTACACCATTCTTAGTCACCTATTTCCCTCTGATTTTAGTGATAGGTTATGGGTTTAGGAGTAGGGTTAGGACTATGGGTTTGGACAGGAATCACAAAAGATGTTGATCAAGGAACATGTCTTACTTGGCAAAATCACGGAACGCCACAAGGTACACATCCTACACCTTATTGTAAAGTTTTTCCAAATGTTTGTCTTACTCAGTATATTTATCTTTCAAGATATAAATATGAAGATATTTAAACCCCGGTTTCACAGACAAGGTTTAAGCTAGTCCCAGACTAAAATGCATGTTTGAGCTGTTATAACTGAAAGCAACTTGAACTGACATTTCTTAAAATATGTCAGTGTCATTGTTCTGTCTCAAGATGCACACAAGTGATGTTTTTTTCTAAGACACGTTTATAAAAGCCACTTACAGTAAATGTCCTAATTGAACTAAGACCTAATGCTGGGTCTGTGAAACCTACTTGTCAAAGAGTTGAACCATTGCTTTCAGAGAAATGTATCAATTTTATGAGATAAATGCTTCAATAATCAAAAACACCTCATGAAAATATATTAGAGAGTAATATTTTATTATAATTATTTATAATAATAGAGAATAATCTCTTTTCTGGACTGGCATTTTAGTCCAGATTAAAATGCAAAAATGTAAAGGACTAAACAAATGTTTGAGATAAAATGGCGTCTCTAACTATTTGATGTTGTTCCAAAGTGAATACAAAAATCTAAAAGCTGTTTGAAAACATGTAAACACTGTTTCGACTTCCTTCCTTCTTTATGATTAGCACCATGTTGCTTCCCAATTTGCCAACTTATACAATACTGTAAAAGTATGTACTCTTTTTTTTTGTTTTGGGTGTGTAGCAGAAATAGTAAACAAGTTTTGGAACATACTCAGACATCCCAGCCTTTAAAAACTCATTTCCAGGAGGCATTACCTTGACAAAGTGACTGTTCAATAGGGATCTCATGAGTTAATATGACGTGGCCGCGACAAAACTAGGCCTATGTGAACCGAACATGTCCCCTCCAGGACACCGTAATAATCTGCCAATGAATGCCACTTTTTTAAACACTAGAGGGAGCCACAGTTATTAGTAAGGTAAAACTGGGCGAGGCCTTAGTTCTTCATAGCATAAAATGGCATTTCCAAGGTACAAGGCATTAGTCATACAGCTTTATTTTACTGTCCTTGTTACATGTAGTTACTATATTAATAACTATAAATTATGGATAATAACATGCAACTAACCCTAAACCGAAACCTAAGTACTAATGTTGTTGATTAATATTACTAAACACCTAAATGTATAATTACAATGTAACAAAGACGCCTCAAAATAAAGTGTACACTCTGAAAAATGCTGGGTTAAAAACAACCCAAGTTGGGTTGAAAATGGACAAACCCAGCGATTGGGTTGTTTTAACCCAGCGGCTGGGTTAAATGTTTGCCCAACCTGCTGGGTAGTTTTATTTAACCAAAATATTGTTTAAAAATTACTGTATTTCTTGCTTAAAATGAACCCAAAATATGTTGGAAATTAACATTTATTAATATGTTTAATAAACAAACATTAATAATACTTTTTTTGAATAATATTTAAACAATAAACATTTATTAAATTGCTTATTAATGATTATTATTGTTGCCTCTAGTAATTATGAGTCTGATTTTTAATTTCCAACCTATTTTGGGTTCATTTTAAGCCAGACATATAGTCATTTGTAAACAATTGTTGGGTTAAATAAAACTACCCAGCAGGTTGGGCAAACATTTAACCCAACTGCTGGGTCAAAACAACCCAATCGCTGGGTTTGTCCATTTTCAACCCAACTTGGGTTGTTTTTAACCAAGCATTTTTTAGAGTGTAACCCTGTATTCATACGACACAAGATATCAGTTGAATCCAAATGAAAAAGCTGCAAATTTTAATATGATTATCACAGTGAAATGTTTAAACCAATTCTTTGCATGAAATTTGCATCATGCTAGTATCATGTAAAAAATGATTTTTCAAGTTGTAAATGAAACAAAGATTATTGGTTTTACAAGAAAATACCATTTCAGGTTTTCACATTTCTTTGTAATTGTTTGTGAAATTTACTAGCAATTTCTGAGTGAAAACTGTCTCTACACTAAATGTTTCTCAGTGTACCTGCTGGAACAACAAAACAGCTTTCTGGTAATAATTGACCAAGATAATCTTGATATAAATGTATAAAGTAAACAAATATATTCTGTGACAGCAGATGTTTTGTTGGCAGATGACTTCCTTCCTTTGATTGCGGCACACTAATGACCTTTGATCCATATTAAAGTCTCGCTATTGATTGAGAAGATGCAAAACCCTCCCCCTAAAACCAATAAGCATCCAGAGCTCAACAAGGCCTTCAGAACAGAAAAAGAAATGCTCAGGCACTGGCACTAAAATGTGCTTTACCTTCAGGGCCATCCCAAGCTCGGGGTGGGCCCGTTTGGCGTGAGGCCCAGCGCGGTCGCACCAGTTTGTCCAGTGGACAGTGATATTCTGCCAGGCCTACATCCGTGTTCCTCTGAGCGTGTCTCCAGGGTCTCATCAGCATTGACTGCATGTGGAGAGGAGTGGAGGGGGAGGGACGGTCCACTTGCATTACCATCAGAGCTCATATCCTGCCAGCGCTTCCCTAGAGAGACTGTGAGAGCAAGACTCGATCAGATGTTGGAGTCTCAACCCCCACAGCTGTGTCTCTGCATAACTCAAGACCACATAATGCACACTGACCACTGCCAAAGAGAAGAACTGAACCATTTAAACAGCATGGCAAGGGCTTCTTTTTCCGCCTCACATTCGTTCCAGCACATCAAAAGAGAGTTGAATATGAAAGGTGATACTGTGGATGATTGACTTACATGTCAATGATTTACTACAATAGAGGTGCATTATACTCATACATATGCAAATCACCCTCCTGCCATCTTCATCTTTACTACAGCTGTTGAGAAAAGCCTCCTAATCTCCATCTGCTCCGCTGCTGTATTGATGACTGTTTGAGGATCTTTCTGGGATCCAAAGCCTAAATGGCTAACATTAGCACTGTTCCACTACCTAGTAAGCAGCCTACCAATACAGCATTTTAAGGCATTATAAGCACGCTCCAGGTTTAAAGGTAGATGGTTGAATTATGCTGCTTTCTGTCATTGGAGACGGCAATGTCAGAATACAATGAGTTATTCATATATGGCAGGTGAATATAATGTGATATAATATAATATAATGTAATATATAATATGGTCACACTTTAGTTTAGGGTCCAATTCTCACTATTAACTAAGACTTTCGGCCTCAATAAACTCCTAATTTACTGCTTATTAATAGTTAGTAAGGTAGTTGTTGAGTTTAGGTATTGTGTAGGATTAAGAATGTAGAATATGATCATGCAGAATAAGGCATTAATATGTGCTTTATAAGTACTAATAAACAACCAATATCCTAGTAATACGCATGCTAATAAACAACTGGTTAATAGTGAGAATTGAACCTTAAATTAAAGTTTTACATATAATATAATATAATATACCAGTCAAATGTTTGGAAACATTACTATTTTTAATGTTTTTGAACAAAGTCTCTTATGCTCATTAAGGCTGCATTTATTTCATAATAAATACAGACAAAACAATATTATTGTGAAATATTATTACAATTTAAAATTATGGTTCTCTATTTTAATATACTTTAAAATATAATTTATTTCTGTGATCAAAGCTGAATTTTCAGCATCATTACTCCCGTCTTCAGTGTCACATGATCCTTCAGAAATCATTCTAATATGATGATTTGATATTCAGTTATTATCAATGTTGAATAATTGTGTTGCTTAATATTTTTTGGGAGCCTGTGATTCTTTTTTCAGGATTCATTGATGAATAAAAGAACAGCATTTATTCAAAATATAAATTTTTTCTAACACTATAAATCTTTACTATCACTTTTTATCAATTTAACACATCTGTGCTGAATAAAAGTATTCATTTCTTTCAAAAAAAAGAAAGAAAGAAAAAAATTACTGACCCCAAACTTTTGAACGGTAGTGTATATTGTTACAAAAGATTTCTATTTTAAATAAATGCTGATATTTTTTAACTTTTTATTCATCAAAAATCCTTAAAAAGTATCACAGGTTATAAAATAATATTAAGCAGCACAACTGTTTTTCAACATTGATAATAACTGAGTATCAAATCATCATATTAGAATGATTTCTGAAGGATCATGTGACACTGAAGACTGGAGTAATGATGCTGAAAATGCAGCTTTGATCAGAAATAAATTGCATTTTAAAATATATTAATATAGAAAAGTTATTTTAAATTGTAATAATATTTCATAATATTACTGTTTTTACTGTAATTTTTGATCAAATAAATGCAGCCTTGATGTCTTTCAAAAACATTAAAATGTCTTCTCCTCGACCCCAGTCTTTTGAACGGTGATGTTCGATAGGTTACTGAAATGTATTTTTAAAATAGTTTTATATTCTGTGTCTACTTCAAATAACAACAGTTTAACCTGATATTTGTGTGCGATGTTATTTTATGCTTATTATTACAGCTTAGCAACATGCCAACATAAATCTCTAGGTTTTGAAACAGAGCAATTGTCTCATTCATTACATTCCCAGTCAAACATGCAGGGCTTTTCCCTTTAAATCTGTGGACCTAGCCTTAAATAACAGGGTAAAACAGAGAGCTGATTACAGCCTAAAACTGATTTACAGAATTCAAGATCTCTAGCCAATGCTGTATAAAGAGAGACTAATCTTGTGTTCACTTGTGAGTTCAGTGAAGACTAAGCAGTGGCGTCCAGAACAGCTGACTCTGGGAAGTGATATGAAGGGCTGTGACTCAGGCGGTGGGGGAAGGGCAGCTTTACTGTACCAGAGACAAAGAGCAACATGTTAAAGGAACAGTTCCTGAATAATAAACAACAGAAAGTGCATTTGACGCAGTGCTTTTTGTAACACTGCAGTTGTAATGTGTTATATACAGTGCTGCACTACTGATCAAGACATATTGATCATGTGGATCATGATATCCTGTGGGATCTGGGTGAATTTCCCATCTACAGTCGATGCTCAGTGAGAAACAGCTGCTCGTATGCAAGATATTCCACACTGAGATCTTACCATGACTAATGAAGAGCTGCAGCCTCGCAGTATGTCTGCTTTACCCAATACACACACACACACACACACGTTCGTTTTTGTGAATTGCGGGGACATTCCATAGGCGTAATGGTTTTTATACTGTACAAACCGTATTTTCTCTCCCCCTACATATCCCAACCCCTAAACCTAACCATCACAGGAAACTGTGCACACTTTTACTTTCTCACAAAAACTCATTCTGTATGATTTATAAGCCTTTTGAAAAGTGGGGACATGGGTAATGTCCTCATAAGTCACCCCTTTTTGTAATACCTATGTCATACCCATGTCATTATACACATTTGTGTCCTGATATGTCACAAAAATGCGCGCGCACACACACACACACACACACAGGTTTTAGAGAGAGGTACTCTGAGGAACAACACTAATCTACTTAAGAACATTTTTGTATGATTATTTCCCTTGAGGAAAAATAAGTGCACTTAATTGTATTAAATGTGAACTTATAGTGTACTTAAATCTTAAAAGTATATTTTAAAAAAAAAACTGAACTTGCAGATAATATAATATTAATGAAATCAAAAGCCACTTAAGTGTACTTAAATATATACACTTTCATGACCATTTAACACACTTAAGTATTTTTAAAAAGTGCACTTTGTAATAATGTCAAATTAAAAGTTTTACTTTAAAGTACCTTTTAAATCATTGTTTTAATAATCCTTTGTATTGCTTTAAATGTGTACACATATTTTGATGTGTCTACCTACATACGTGTAAAATATTATAATTTTATCTGTGTTGCTAGAAGTTAATATATTTTAAATGTATTAAAATATATGTACTAAATTCAACCTTCATCATTATAAATGTGCAATTACAAATATATTTTAATACATGACATACAAGCGACATTGAAGTATATTTTAGTTTACCATATTATATATAAGGATGTACTCCTAAGTGGGTCAAAAAATCAATCTTAAGTTCAATCAGTTTAAACTATAATACATTTTCATTTAATTGTAAATAACATGCAATGAAGTTGTGCTGGTCTTTTTCCCTATTGTGACATATATCAGAGTGAAACGGCTTCACAAACAAGAACAAATGTTGGGTGGGGCTTGATTTTGTCCGTGGGGAATTGATTGGATGGTTGTGGTTTACTATTGGTGGATCTCACGTTAGTGACAGGTTGCCCCGCCCTCATCACCAGAGAAGAGAAGAGATGCTGCAAGAGAGAGGGGAAGATATTCTGATAACGAGCCACATGAAAAAATAATTATGTGCACGGATAAATTATCATTTTTACCCTGTTTTATCATCCACCGCATGAGAACTATAAATCATGAGTGTTTAGTGTGAGTAATACTACTGCTTGCCTTCGTAAGCACAAACATGGTTCACTGGCAGGACATATGCTGAATCAGTACAAAAGATGTTTAGTGTGTTACGTCAGGGCATCTCTGACCAGACGCTCAACCAACAGAAGACAAAGACACTGCAGATAATTCAATAAAACCAAACTGTAACATAGACTACAATATCCTCACATGGCTCTGTACTGCTGTTATCCAGAATCACTTAAAATGTACAAACAAAACAGTGTAACAACATAAATGTGCAGGCTCGGCTCCCCTGTGGCATAAATAATTCATTTAGCAGGCAAAAAAAAAAAGCTTTTGCAACAGCTGGATCAAAGAAGAAGTGATGAAAGAAGAAAAGACACGAGCCCTTTTATTTATGACTTCCTCATTAACAGCATTCATCCCATTGTGAAAAAGAATTGAGTTTAATTGTAATGAGTGTGTACTACTTTTAGAGTACTTCAAATCTTTATACAGATCATTTTAATGAAATAAAAGGCCACTTAAGTGAACTTTCATGACTGCTTCTAATAATGTCAAATTAGATGTTTTACCTTAAACTGAAATCATTATGTTTTAATAATCTTTTGTTGTGCTGTAGTGACGTACACATTTTTTCATGTGTGGGGCCATTAGAGAGGCGTGAAGAGAGACGGGTAGACAGGGTGTGCCAAATTGTCTTTAAAATGTATCTGATGTTATTTTCTGCAACACTAAGATGGCCGCTGAGTGAAAGTCAGTGTGAATCACTGTCTGTAACCCATTTTACTTTTGTAATGTCACATATTTCCAAGTGAAACAAGATTAAAAAAATGAGTGCAGAACATGATTTTTATCCATGGTAACTTCATTGGATTGTAATTGAATGTTCGCAAAGACCCGCCCCATTTAGTTACTGTTGCTATGTCCGACAAGCCATGCCGCTCTCACACCACACATCATGTTCTAACTCAGTGAAAAAATACATTGTGGAGCAAAGAGGAAACTGATAACGCAGGTTACTTTTGATATGAAACGAAGAGTCAAATTTTGTAATTTTTAAAGAAATTTAAACAATAAATACCGTTTTGTGGCTCTTTAATGTGTCGTGACAGATCGCTGTAGCGCCTCAGTTCAAGCGGCTCGTGAACCGATCGTTTCTGTTGTTTCAACCGCGGAAGAACTTCAGTACACACAATTTTTCAAGTTTAAGTCCACCAACGTTAATCTAGCTAAGCCCAAAGTACAGTTCACTTTTTACACGTACGCGAGGGTCAGCGAACAGTGCGCGTGATGCGAATTTCATCATCAGAAAGATTATGTGCGTATTGTACGCACACCGCCGGATTTTTGTAACCGCGCATACTTGTACGTGCAGGTCGCACACGCACATTTAATTTCTTTTGCAGTAATTAGTTTATCCACAAGGTGGCAACTGTGTCCTGGGGGCGTCGATTCACAAGGTAATCAAAGAAAAAACTGCATAAACAGAACAGACGCATGCAAGCTACAGCGACAATGGAGGCCTATATAGACGAGAGATTGTGTGAAGAGGTTCTCTCATTTGTACAGCTCTAGCATGAAAGAATACAAAGATGTTTACATGGGTTGTAACTCGTGGCGAGAGATTGCTCAAAACTGCGCATGCGTCGAACACCTGTGTACATGTACAAGTCAAGTGAAGTATACTTTGCAAGGCTGTGAGTTCAACTGTGCATGTACACTAGGATACGTGTAAAAAACGAAGTATACCCAGGGCTTAACTCCCCTGATTGCTTTGTCGGTGTCACGATTCCTGTCACTTCCTGGACTCCAATTCCCACAATCCTCCCTGCCAGTCACCTGCACACACTCCACACTAATCACTAATCACCACACCCAGCTGCAGCACATTTACCGGACTATAAAAGACTCTCATTCACCACACATCATTGCGAAGTCTTGTTTCAGCCTTGTGTTCAATTCCGAGCGATATTATCCTGTCTGCCTGTCTGTTACCGATCATGTCTGTTATCCGTTACGATTCTCTGCTGCATACCTTTGGACTGTATATTGTTTCCTGACCTTGTGAGTGATATCTGCCTGCCCCGATCTACTGCCTGTATCCTGACCACGATTCTGCCTGTCCATTGCTGTTCCTGTCTGCCCTTGTTTTACCCTGCCTGTACGACCACGCTCTCATTTAATAAAGCTTGCAATTGGATCCCTGCCTGAGTCCTACTTCGTTACAGAAGACTTCGCCCTACCAGGATCCAGTGTTTTTTTGAGCATTTCCAGCCTCAGCATGGACCCAGCAATACGTCTCCTCCACCTTCGTCAAGGTAATTGTACCCTCGAGGACCATATTCAGAAGTTTCTGGATATTGCCTGTTTATCTGACCTGCCTGACTGTGCTCTCATTGATTTCTTTGGTTATGGATTAAATTAACCACTAAAGGACTATTTAGTCACTCATGGTCCCAGAGGGTCTTTCGTGGAATTTTTGGACTTTGCCCTGCTCACAGTTGGTTCACTTTTTACTGTGGGTGTCGCGAGTCACGTCACGCCTCCGCTGATCGCGCAGAGTCACGTCACATCTCCGCTGATCGCCCAGAGTCACGTCACGCCTCCGCTGATCACGCAGAGTCACGTCACGTCTCCGCTGATCGCCCAGAGTCACGTCACGCCTCCGCTGATCGCGCAGAGTCACGTCACGTCTCCGCTGATCGCCCAGAGTCACGTCACGCCTCCGCTGATCGCCCAGAGTCACGTCACGTCTCCGCTGATCGCCCAGAGTCACGTCACGCCTCCGCTGATCGCCCAGAGTCACGTCACGCCTCCGCTGATCGCCCAGAGTCACGTCACGCCTCTGCTGATCGTCCAGAGTCACGTCACATCTCTGGATCCGTCCGAGAGCGGAGAGGATTGTTGTCCAGTGTGGACGATCCACCGCTGACGTCAGCACGAGCAGCTGGAGTTTCGAAGCCTCCTCCGGCCGCTTCGCACTCAAGCCCGCCGGCCGCAACGCACTCAAGGCCGCCGGTTGCTACGCACTCAGGCCTGCCGGCTGCTACGCACTCAAGCCCGCCGGTTTCTACGCACTCAAGCCGGCCGATTGCTACGCACTCAAGCCCGCCGGTTGCTACGCACTCAAGTCTGCCTGTGTCCACGGACAAGATGGCTGCTCCAGTCTTTGCCGAGCCCGCTCCAGACTCCGCACCAGAGCCCGAGTCGGCTCCAGACTCCGCACCAGAGCCCTTCTTACCCACTAACTCTGACCCGCCATGGCCGCCCACGAACTCTGACCCGCCATGGTCGCCCACGAACTCTGACCCACCATGGCAGGCCGACTCTCCTGACCCGCCTTGCCATTCCAGGGCTCCCGAACTCTCATGGCTATCTGACACTCCTGACCCGCCTTGGCGTCCCAAGGCTCCCGAACTGCCGTGGCTGCCCGAGGCTCCCGACCTGCCGTGGCTGCCCGAGGCTCCTGACCCGCCTTGGCGGTTTATTAGTTTTATTAGTCTTGGGTAGTTCCAAGGTACCCACCCCCCCTCCCCGGTTGTTCCATCCACGGCGCGAGGACACGCCTTCCGGGAGGGGGGCATTATGTCACGATTCCTGTCACTTCCCGGACTCCAATTCCCATAATCCTCCCTGCCAGTCACCTGCACACACTCCACACTAATCACTAATCACCACACCCAGCTGCAGCACATTTACCGGACTATAAAAGACTCTCATTCACCACACATCATTGCGAAGTCTTGTTTCACCCTTGTGTTCAATTCCGAGCGTTATTATCCTGTCTGCCTGTCTGTTACCAATCCTGTCTGTTATCCGTTATGATTCTCTGCTGCATACCTTTGCGAGTGATATCTGCCTGCCCCGATCTACTGCCTGTATCCTGCCCACGATTCTGCCTGTCCATTGCTGTTCCTGTCTGCCCCTGTTTTACCCTGCCTGTATGACCACACTCTCATTTAATAAAGCTTGCAATTGGATCCCTGCCTGAGTCCTGCTTCGTTACAGTCGGACATAACGGCGGATTTGGCGTTATGATTGGTTAGATCGCCTGTCAATCAAACTACCGGCGAAGGGTCGATTGGATTGTAGTGATCTGGATATTGGTAAACATTACTGAATAGCCTAGGTGACAATAATAGAGACGGAAAGTCAGTTTTCACGTTTTGATTAAAGTCGTGGTGAAGTGGAACTTTTATTCTGTATCGTGGCGTACATCCGAGTGTAATGGATTATTAATAATGAAAAAAATACAGGGCAGGGATTTGATCCTCTGCATCGGTTGTTGATTGAACTGCACTGAAAAATTAGTGTGAGCTTGTATTCAATTGTGGAGGGGTAGGTTTAAAGGGTTAGTTCAACCTAAAATGAAAATTAAGTCATCATTTACTCACCCTGGTGTTGTTCTAATGCTGTATACCCTTCTTTATTTTTCGGACCACAAATGGAGAATTTTTCTTTATTTTAAAGTCCAGTTCGCTCTCATCCATATAATGACAGTGAATAGCGACCAGCATCAAGCTTTTTAAAAAAGATGCAAAAGTATAACAGAATGGTCCCATGCCATCCCTATCCGTGTACTTTCATCACACTTGAATATCTCCAGATATTCTTGTTGCGATGAACACAGCAAATACTGTATATTCACCTCATAGAAGAAAGAACATGGATTGTATTTTATTAGTCTTGATTTCTCACAGTCGGAGTGAACTGCGGCACTAACAGAGTCTCATGAATGCTGTAGTGCACAGAAGACCAACGGCCAAGGTCAGGATTTTCCTTAAATAGCTAATACATTAAATTTAATTTGTTTTTCACTAAACCCTATCATAAACCCCCAGAACACTTGGAATATCTCATGTCACATGGGATCATTCTGAGATACTTTTGCATCTTTTTTAAAAAGCTTAACGCCGGTCGCTTTTCACTGCTATTATATGGATGAGCGTGAACGGGACGTTTTTTAATTGTCCTTTTGTGGTCTGAAAAAGAAAGAAGGGTAATGACTTCATTTTCTTTTTAGGGTGAACTATCCCTTTACAGTAAGATCTATAACATGCTTTAACAAAACAGATATGGTGAATTTTACTTTCATGACGACTAGACTTTAAGAACATGCATGTTATGTTGACTTTAAAGGGAATTTGGTAGAAGGTAAGGTAAAATGAACAGTAAAAAATGAACACTAGTCTAATATATTAGATCTCACAAACATGACACACATCATAAAAAATGAAAATATATCTATTTTTCAAATACGTTTCAAAAGAGCTCACTTTCACAACCCTGACCCACTCCACCCTCTTTTACTCACACCTTCCCTGGGAAACTGGCACATCATATTTCTCACTGCATACTTACTAAATATTATATTCCTCATTCTTTATACTTCTCTTGTCAGGGTGCAAAAAGCATTTCAAATGTGTTCAACATAAGAAGAAAGACATATGGGTTTGGAACGACATAAGGGGAATCAGTTTTGGCAAAATTGCAAGCATAACTTAACTGGAAGGCTAAACTCATCACTACTGAAAAAACCTCATGAAACTGCCATGACTCACCTAAGTAATCTGTAAGTATTCACTGTAATTAACCTATTTTAATCGTGAAACAACAGGAGTACATAAGTAGCCTCACTTCAAATGATTTGAATCACAAACGCATCAGCGAACCATCTGCTTCTGTAACAGTATCTGCAGTCTTATCTGGCCAGCCCTCTGAAAACCCCTGAGGACTTTGCCCATGATACAGCAGGACGACTGCATGGGGCAAACCCTCATTCTCCAGGTTTAAGTCACAGCAACTGCGCCAAGGCAGATTACATTACCCTGCATTCCCTCTCCTACATTCAGATTAGCTTTAATAATACAACTGCAGCCAAACCAGAAACATGAATCCCTATTAATACACTTCTTCATTTCCACATACACAAAAGCAAAAAAGCCCTTTAACTTTTCTTCTTTTTGATTTGAGAAGCCTGACTGGCACTACAAAGGGCTTCGTGTTGCCAAACCATTAATAAACATCGCATGCTGCTTTATCTCTGGCTCTGTGCACTTGCTTCACAGTAGCACTCAATAATGAAACAAGTGTAGGACAAATGTATAATATTGTGATTTAACACTTATGGCTACTGAGATATTCTGTGTTTATTAAATATTCTATACATCTTATACATTTTACTATTTATGTTATGATATTTATTTTTTGCCTGTAAATAGAATGTTACATTTTACTTCCTGTTATTATACTAAGCCTTGGCACACAGAACGTTTCAGAGACATAAACAAAGAAGTGTTTTCGAACATTTACAGCTTCATTACAGGGCTTTGCTTCTGTGGTATTTCAAGTCTTTTCTTTTCTTCCTTTTTTTTTTTTTTTTTTTTTTTTTTTAAATGTTNGAAAATCATACGTTGACATCAAATTTGATTGACAGGGGTTGAGGGCCAATCAGCATTCTCGGACTCTTCTGTGATTGGACAGAATGACGTTTGTGGGCGGGCTTTAGAACTACAGCTAATGGTGTGCTGATACATACTAACCTTGTGTCCAGGGTGGGGGGGGTGAGGAGTCTATTTATATGGGGGAAGACTCCAGTCCCAACCAGTAGAAGAAAGAAAAAGGTTAACCACCTTCTTAAATCGTATTACTCAAAAGTGAAAATGAGGGAAATCGTGCATCTTCAAGCCGGACAATGCGGTAACCAGATTGGAGCCAAGGTCTGTTTTTTCTTTTCTTTTTTCTTTTTTAAATCGAAATTTGCTGTTGTTTTTGGGTTAATATTTAGTATTAGTATTTATAGAATAGAATATGTATAGAAATCTAATCTAATTAGTCAATCTATTTTAAATCGAAATTTGCTGTTGTTTTTGGGTTAATATTTAGTATTAATAATTCCTTCCTTTTCTGGGCACTCAAAGCGCTTTACATATTGAAGGGGGAACCTCCTCAACCACCACCAATGTGGTAGTATTTATAGAATAGAATATGTATAGAAATCTAATCTAATTAGTCAATCTGATCGTTATTATTTTCTCTTATGTGCTGTATAGTCCAATACGAACCGCATAAAACGGAAATTCTGTTCTCGTTTGAATGAAATCTAGGTCATCCATGTGCTTCCTCGTTTGAGTTTTATTTTGTTACATTGTGAAACGCTTGGGAGATTTTTAAAGACGACTAAATTGAGTAGTTGCCCAAGAAAAAGAGATATTTTGATGCCAACTGTTCGTCCTCACCTGCGTCTGTCTGGAGCTTCCCTTTGTGAGATTCACTGCAGTGCGACAAAAGGAAGTGAACGTTTACGCGCAGTCTAAAAACAGCCACAGCCCACATTTTTTTAAGAAATAATCGCACTAAATATTAAAAAAACTCAAATATAATAGAATCGACCTTTTAATTCAAATATATATTTCATTATTCTCCGAAATGTAGGCCCCATTAAATCGATTAGGGTATGAACGCGCCGGAAATGGATGTCAGCCAACCGGTGCGCGTGCCGCGCGCGCGAGAATTGCGCGGGAGAAATTTAAAGACGTTCAATTGTTTGCGAAGCTTAAACAAATTTTAATCAAAGTTATTATGTGTAAAAGCGCAGTATATGTTGTATCCAACTTATGAGGCCTAAATGCATGTTAATGCGGAATCTGCGTGGGAATTTGTGAACAATTGGCGCATTTTGTAAGTCTTGGTGAATATTTGAAAAACATAGTTTTAAAGAAATATTTCGGTGCACAGTATGAACGCATACATTGTTGATTTTAAATCTGACATTAATTACTGATAACATCGTTGTTGCCTGTAGCTTTAAAGCGGATAGTTTACCCAAAATTAAAATTCTGTCATTATTTATTGACCCTCAAACCTGTATGAATTTCTTTCTTGTGCTGAAAACAAGATATTTTGAAGAATGTAACCATACATTTTCTGGTCCACATCGACTTTCATAGTATTTGTTTTCTATACTATGGAAGTCAAAAGGTTACGCATATTCTTCAAATTATCTTCCTTTATGTTCAACAGAAGAAGGAACTTCATGCAGGTTTAGAACAACTGGAGGGTGAGTAAATAATGGCAGAATTTTCATTTTTGGGTGAACTATCCCTTTAAGCTCAATCTACTCAAGTCACTTACATTGTTTATTATATCCTATAGTTCTGGGAGGTTATCAGTGATGAACATGGTATTGATCCCACCGGCACATATCATGGTGACAGCGACCTCCAGCTGGACAGGATCAATGTCTATTACAATGAGGCATCAGGTACGTCCACATATCAATACAACCAACACGTTATGGTAAACATTTGTATTTTTAATATATTAAACCATATTGTTTTATCATGTTTTAGGAGGCAAATACGTGCCCCGTGCTGTGTTGGTGGATTTGGAGCCTGGAACCATGGACTCCGTGAGGTCCGGACCCTTCGGTCAGGTCTTCAGGCCAGACAACTTTGTCTTTGGTGGGTATTGTTATTAATTCGATGAAATGCTATATATTTGTTCAAGATGAACATGTTTTAAATATTTTAACTACTTTGACAGGTCAGAGTGGTGCTGGAAACAATTGGGCTAAAGGCCACTACACTGAAGGAGCGGAGCTGGTTGACTCCGTCCTGGACGTTGTTCGTAAAGAAGCCGAGAGCTGCGACTGCCTTCAGGGCTTCCAGCTCACCCACTCTCTGGGTGGAGGTACTGGCTCCGGCATGGGCACCCTCCTCATCAGCAAGATCCGTGAGGAGTATCCCGACCGCATCATGAACACCTTCAGCGTGGTGCCCTCGCCCAAGGTGTCCGACACCGTGGTGGAGCCCTACAACGCCACGCTGTCTGTCCACCAGCTGGTCGAAAACACAGACGAGACCTACTGCATCGACAACGAAGCGCTGTACGACATCTGCTTCCGCACACTCAAACTCACCACACCCTCATACGGAGACCTCAACCATCTCGTCTCCGCCACCATGAGCGGCGTCACCACCTGCCTCAGGTTCCCCGGCCAGCTCAACGCAGATCTGCGCAAGTTGGCAGTCAACATGGTGCCCTTCCCTCGTCTCCACTTCTTCATGCCTGGCTTCGCACCTCTCACCAGCAGGGGGAGCCAGCAGTACCGCTCCCTAACCGTGCCGGAGCTCACGCAGCAGATGTTCGACGCCAAGAACATGATGGCCGCGTGCGACCCACGTCATGGACGCTACCTCACAGTCGCCGCCATCTTCCGCGGCCGCATGTCCATGAAGGAGGTGGACGAGCAGATGCTCAATGTTCAGAACAAGAACAGCAGCTACTTTGTGGAATGGATCCCCAACAACGTCAAGACCGCCGTCTGCGACATCCCGCCCCGTGGCCTCAAAATGGCAGCCACCTTCATCGGCAACAGCACGGCCATCCAGGAGCTCTTCAAGCGTATTTCCGAGCAGTTCACAGCCATGTTCAGGCGCAAAGCTTTCCTCCACTGGTACACAGGAGAAGGTATGGATGAGATGGAGTTCACCGAGGCCGAGAGCAACATGAACGACCTGGTGTCCGAGTACCAGCAGTACCAGGACGCCACCGCAGAAGAGGAGGGCGAGTTTGAGGAGGAGGGAGAGGAAGAGCTGGCTTAAATCTCTCTTAATATAAGTGTCGTTTTTCAGGCTGTATCATTTTGCTCCTGTACAAGATAAATGTTCCAAAGTTAAATTTTCTTGTTCTGTTCTTTCCTCCTTGTTTGTACAGATGTCATTAAAAGGCTTTTTCTTCTGTTAATAAGTCTTCCTCTTTATTTAATTACTTTGCACTTGTGAATGAACATAATCTGAACCCATCCTCATTCTTCACGGGTCACACACACTGACAGATCCTTGTCAAACCTGTTGGGATTGCCTCCAGACATCACTGGTTGAGTTAACACCATATCGTGCCAAAGTATATTTATGTTACCAGTCATAAGGTTGATAATCTTCCAGTCATAACTTTCCCACACATGATTAGAAAAACGTTAACAGTAGCTACTAACATGAAATAAAAATTAAGTGTTTTACCTCAATCTTCATGTTCATTTCTATTTAAAATAAATACTAAACATTTTAATTAACAGTGGGGAAAAAAATTCTAAATATTAAAAACTATGAATATAGAATTTGTCCATTAGTTCATGATACTAATGTTAAAGTAATCAAAACTAATGGTCACTGATTTTGCCAAGTAATCCAAAAATTTAGTCCTAACTTTTTCCCATCCCCTAAACCTAACCCTACCCATAACTTATCCCTAAAATCAGAGGGAAATGATAGAACAACACTTGTGGAAGCACCTAACCCTGGTTGTAAGCCTAAACTTGACATAAATGGTAAACTTGTCTCTCAAACCTGATTGGTTGATTGGAATGTTGTTCCAGGATCAACAAAGATGTTGATCCAGGAACATGTTGTACTTGGTGCAATCACGTTCACCCAAAACTAATAAGGCGTGTGGTAGATATGTAGATACCTGAAATGTTAAATCCAGATTTCTTTTTATATTTTTTATGTATCATAACTCCATGGTGGATGTTTATAAGCCATTTTGTTGGAGTTCGAACATATAGTGGCTTTGAAAATACTTTTTTTGTGTGTGTAAAAAGCAAAATAAAAATGCTACACACAATTTATAAGTCTACAATGCTAATTTCAGGCATTTAAAGGTGCTCTAAGCGATGTCACGCGTTTTTAGGCCAAAACATTTTTTGTCACATACAGCAAACATCTCCTCACTATCCGCTAGCTGCCTGTCCCCTGAACACACTGTAAAAAAAAACGTGGTCTCTGTAGTCTCCACAAGCTCCGAAAACGGCAATAAAAACAATTGGTGCAGCCTGGACCTCTGTTTTGTTTGACAACACTTCGAACTTCAACAGAAAGTTCCTCCACCCAGGATCGCTTAGAGCACATTTAAGTGTCATTTACTCATCCTCCTGTACAAGCGACTTTATTCTGCAAAACAAAAGAAGATATTCTGAAGAATGATGGTAACCAATATTTCATTTTAGAGCGAACAAACCCTTTAATATCAAAGGGAGATCATGAGAAACATTTCAGTCATGTGCAGCAAAAAAATGATTGTAATTATGAACAAAGGAAGGTCTATTCTTCACAGTTAATTTAACAATTTATAACAATTTGGGTTTATAGCTTCAAAACCATATTAGTAATCTTACACAACCAAGCGAATAATGAGTGTCCTAATTACATTTACTCAGCAGATGGCGCTGTTGTCTAAGTTTTCCTTCTCGTCCATACAAAGTAGGAAAAGATCCCAAAACACAGCAAGAGCAGAGACCAGCAGCACACCCGCATCACCTGGTCTTCAAGATTCTGCTTCTCGCCAAAACGACTGATAAAACCTGACTGAGAACGAAACACAAAGTCAGATATGTAATAACAACTTAAAATAAATAAGTTTCCCCCTTATTTTGCATCGCGGAAGTAAGCTATTTCCTGTGAATGTACGAGACTTCCGATTCATTAGTTGCTATGGCTAAAGAACAACTGCAGTAAACTACTGTAAAACTATATGTGCTACAAACCAGTGTGTTTATGATTAATGAATTAAAATAATATCATAATAAATACCAGTTTACAACATCAAACAGCACAACAGACTGTTTTGTACAGCTAAAATAACAACGGTGTCGCGACAAATTGGGTCCCCCAGAAATCGGGTCTCCATTTTCCAGACCCCACAGGACCTTTTAATAGGTACTCTCTTTAGTGCCTGATCACAGTTTCTACAAAATCATGTTATGATAAATGCTGTTAACAACTACGTTATAATGACCATTTATTAACAGATACCCGATTAGCCTGATAGCTTAATTTATACATGCATTTGCACTTACATGTTTTCACAATCATCCTTAATGTAATTATGTATTAAATTAAGTGTTAAATGTCTGAATATTTCAGTTATAAATAAAAAATTCATTATGTTTAATTATTCACCTATTAGCCTATTATTAGTAGGCTATTATTTATTAATTAGCAGTTACTTAAGTGTAAGAAATTACGTTCAATTGGTTTAACTATGCACTAATTTGTTTCCTTACGCATTTTATAGAAAGCTATGTGCATTTTAAATTAATATAATTAGTATATACTTAGGATAATCATTAACTGACTTCAACTGATTTCAAGGGAGGACCCAATTTGTCATGACAGCATACAAGTAAAAATGGCCGCGCCTATTCTTACCTTAAAAATAAGTTAAATAAAAAGTTTTTTTTTCCCCAGCGCAGTTAACTGCAGCACTAAATCTTTTCTAATGAAGACATTTTCACTTACTCAATACATATGAGAGTGATAATAAATACAATACGAATGATAATAAAATATGTCCCATGAAGTCAAGCATGAGAAATCTGTTTGTTACAGTGCGTTAAACTAATAGCACAAACTAATTTCCAAAATATTTAAATGTATCGTTCCAATTCTGCAGGAGAGCGGATCTTTCTCCACAGCATCTTCCAGATTTCACTTACCTCGTATTTTTGAAACACCTGCCTCAGTGAAACAAGCATCTGCTGACATTAATGAATCATCATAATGATTCAGACGGGAACCAAAGGGGAAAAAACAAAAACAAAACATCTTTGACCCTTGACACTTACCCATCCTCCTCTGTCCCTGATCTCCGGGCAGATGATCCTCTCTACGTAGCTACCCACGCACTCCTGAATCTGGGGCAGGGTAGCAGACATGCCCCTTTCCTGGCAGTGCAGTGCCAGCTGTCCAGCCAGGACAAACACGGACAGCACGGCGCTCCAGGCCAGCTCTCTACGCCGTGTGGGTGCAAAGTGCTCGTCCAGGATGGAAACCAGGGTCGAGCAGGCCGTTCGGTCCGTCACGTCCTGGAAAACACGCGGCCAGCGGCGGAAGAAGATTGGGAAGCGAGCGAGCAGCTCATCCCCAGCGTGACGCAGGGCGGCCGTGGCACGGGATGGTGCTGTACCCGACGGGACGTCGGGTTTGGCCGTCACATAGTTGATATAGTCGTACGCCATCAAATAGGCCTCACGCACCAGCGGGTCAGGACTGTTCAGGCCTCGGCCGATCACAGCGTTATCCGACAGTCCCATCACAACAATAGGCAGCTAAAGCTACAATGTCAATGTCCAAACGGCGTCTCTCTTTAGCACCCACTCATGTTAGACGTCACTTTCCATCGATCATCTACATAAACTGCCTGTTCTGATAATCCAGGTCCTTGGGAATAAAAGAAAATGCAAGATCAGATGCTTCAGACAAACCTTAGATCAGTGGTTCTCAACCTTTTAGACTCCAAGAGCCAAGACAATATTCAGACCTTCCTGTCTAAGGGCCGGGACACACCAAACCGTGTCTGTCGGGCTAGTTTTTGCTGTGTTTTCCACATATCAGCTGTAATCGGGCTCATTTCGGTGGGACTTTGCCTAATTCAGCATGTTGAATTGGCGTTGGTGCCATTGGTGAGAAAGATCACTCTGATTGGCTGCTTAGTTTGGCAAACTTAGGGCGCCAGCTGGCCCCTGGTTGAGAAACACTTTCCTTATGTCTTTGCGTCAATGACGTAACACTTTTTTTTGTCTTATGTATTAATTTATTACAAATTACATTGCAGGCAGTGACTCAAGTACACATTAGGGGTGTGACGAGATCTCGCAAGATTAAAATGTGACGAGATTTCTCATCGAGGTGAAAATCTGTCTTGTGCGATATTGCCATGACTAGGTGCGTTTACATGGTGCATTGTAATCGGTTTAAAAGCCCAATCCGAATGAAAATGCTCCATATGAACACCTCAATCAAAATAAAAATGCCCAATCTGAATGAAATTGTAATCGGTTTGAGAGGGGTGGGAAAACTCTGCCATGTAAACGCCTTAAACCGATTACTTTGCATCTACGTCATCACATCAAGAATGCAAAATGGCGGTGGCAAAATCAAACTGGAGTAAAACAGAAACAACACATTTATTAAATACACTGGAGGAACTCAGTCTATCATTACTATGGACCTTCATCCACACGCTTCTGCTTTTCTTCAGAGGGAGGGGTAGTATTGAGATGCTTCTAAGAGATGCACAGCCACTGAAAAGGTCAGCTTCCTGCGCCAGTCTTTTCCTCATACTTACAGCAGTAATATGCTACAAATTCACGCTGTTGCTTTATTAAGAGCAACACTTTAGATAAAAATAGCATGCATAAGAAATAATAGAACTCCATGTTAAAGGCGGAAAACAGGACATAGGCTAATGTGCGCATGTCACAGAGTAATTCGGATTGAAAGCGCATGTAAACATAATATCGGATTAGATAACGTCTCATGTCCACTGAATCTTTCAATCGGAATGATTTTAATCGGAATGACAAAAAAGTGTACATGTAAACGTGGCTACTGAGTATGAGGGTGAAATTAGAATAGAATATGCCACCGCTACGTTTACATTACGCCTCCACTGTCGTTTTGCTTTTTATAGAAATAAAAAACATTTAATTCAGTTGGATAAGGGTCGCTTCAATCCCATCCAGCTAATCCAACATGAGCAGCAGAGTCGTACGTAGTGCAGCAGGAATCAGAGTTCTCTGATCAAGTGTCGAGATGACTGACAAGACCATGGCGGAGGATTCGTTGCACAACAGAGCCTAAGCATCTGACAAATGTCTTATCTTGTACAATGTGCGCTCAGCACCGCCGCTCCCTGAGTATGCGAGATCATGACATTGGAAAGTGAAAGTAAAAGTGAAAGTTATTTCGATACCCTGCATTTTGAAAGTGGCTCCCTGATGCATGCAAATATCTCCTAGTATGAAAGCTATCTTAGGCTGGGCTGTGTAGTTGAAACCATCTCTCAGCTCTGTATCATGATTGAAGAACAATTTGGTCTCTATTTGCACTTTTAATATTGAGAGAGTACTTTGATTATGGTTGCGCTTATTGTTTGCACTAAATAAGACTAAGAGAAAACCGTGTTTTATTTATACTGTTTTTATTTCTATGATCAATTTTTGGAAAGGAGTTCAGTTAGGAGGTCAAAAGTTGTAGAAGCTCATCAATCATGTACATTAAGGTCTGAAGAGACTCATATGAAATCATACAGGAGAGAAGCCAGTCAGTTGAGTTTGTGGCAAAACCTTTTACAGTGCTTGAGTATTGTTGATAATTCATCCTCAGAAAGTAGAACTGAAATGACATTCATTAAAAGATGATTAGTTAAAACATTTCAAATGCACCTGCAGACAAATTTTTGAGGATCATTGAGGATTTCTTAAAAATACTGTGTAAAAGTCTCATCACACTCCAGTACAGATCTTCTATGATGTTCATTTATATTTCTGTATTAAAATACATTTTGATATTTTTTAAATTAAATTCTTGAATACTATCAACTAGTTTGACGTTATTGGCTTTTATTATTATTTCTTAGTTGTTGTTTACGAAACTGCTTGTGGTGTGACCAACATGCAAAAAATAAAACAGGAAATGATATCACAGCGAGTGCTCATGCAGACCATGACTGCACAACATGACTGTTTATAAAAGTCAATAATTCTATTAAAACATCAGCAAATCTGACCTTTATATGACAATATTAGTTTCGGTTGCAAAACGGTGGCGTAAAATTAAATGGTGCGACTCCCCAAAAACGTAATGATCATTACGAGTTATTAATTAATGATATTTAAACAAAAAAAATAAAAAATACTTTCCACATTGAAAATTATATTTCAAAACTAATGAGATGTACATTCGTTGTAGGTGTAAAAAAAATATCATTATTTTTTTAAGTTTAAACCATCATTAAAGTTGGATCTTTTCTTGAAAATGGTATAAATGTTTTCAAAACCAATAAGAATACAAAAAGTACATTTCTAAGAACTTGCCATTTGTATTTTAAACTAGACTTAAAAAAAAAAAAAAGTTTTAGACCATCAGATTATTCGACCATCAGCAGAAGCCCTTCATTTAAATGTCCATATTGTTGCGTAACTGATACGATCATTAATGAAAGGAAATATCAAATTCACACACACTGCAGTGAAGGCCCAGTGACTCACCCTTCTTGCGCAGATGTGAATCATGCCATAACCAAACAATTAGGATTAGTTAACAGCTGACCCAAGGACAATGTTCAACTGAAGATTCTCTAGAGTGAGTCGAGGTCTGGATTTGCATGCTGTTGTCCGGCTCGGACTATATTTAGTTCCCTTGTCTGTAACAGATACAGATACAGAAAAGCATGCTCAGTCCTCTGGGACATGACACTGTCCTGCATGGGTACAGCTATAAATACTCAACATGCAGGAACATAACCCACATTCAGTGCCCACACGGTGTGTTTGTCTATAACTTAAAGCTCCAGAGTAATATCAGGCTACTTTGCATAGAAATTGAACAATATATTTAAAGGATTAGTCCACTTTTAAATAAACTTTTCCTGATGATTTACTCACCCCCGTGTCATCCAAGATGTCCATGTCTTTCTTTCTTCAGTCGAAAAGAAATTAAAGTTTTTGATGAAAACATTCCAGGATTTTTCTCCTTATAGTAGACTTGAATGGGCACCAAACATTTGAAGGTCAAAATTAGTTTCACTGCAGCTTCAAATTGTTCTACACGATCCCAGATGAGAAATAAGGGTCTTATCTAGTGAAACCATTGCTCATTTTCTGAAAAAAATAGAAAATTATATAAGTTTTAACCTTAAATGCTCATCTTGAACTAGCTCTCTTCTTCTTCTCTATTTGAATTCCAGTGTAGACACTGCTAAGTGTATTACTGCCCTCCACAGGTCAAAGTTTGAACTAATTGTTATATACTATTGAACTAGCATATTGCATATAAAAATTTGTTCAAACTTTGACCTGTGGAGGGCAGTAATACACTTAGCAGTGTCTACACTGCCGGAATTCTAATAAAGAAGAAGAAGAGAGCTAGTTCAAGATGAGCATTTCTGGTTAAAACTTATATAATTTTCAATTTTTTTCAGAAAATGAGCGATGGTTTCACTAGATAAGACCCTTATTTCTCATCTGGGATCGTGTAGAACAATTTGAAGCTGCAGTGAAACTAATTTTTACCTTCAACTGTTTGGTGCCCATTCAAGTCTACTATATGGAAAAAAATCCTGAAATGTTTTCATCAAAAACTTTAATTTCTTTTCGACTGAAGAAAGAAAGACATGGACATCTTGGATGACATGGGGGTGAGTAAATTATCAGGAAAAGTTTATTTAAAAGTGGACTAATCCTTTAAAGGGGTTTTATGGCTTTTAATTTGGAAACTCTTCTTAAAACCTGTTTTCATTACAAACAACCAGGAGTCTCCAACATTAGAAAAAAGAAAGCTTAAAGACTGGACTATATATNTGTACTATATATTTTTAATTTAAATATTATATAAAATTATATATAAAAATAAATGCTGTTAAATGTACAATATGTAACTTTTTTTGTTCAAAATTAACAAAATGTAAATAATGAGTCAATACATCATCAATCCTTCTTTCAAAACGTGTTTTTGTCTTATGCTGATTCACTATGGTATATTTTAGACCTGTTGGGATGGTTTTCGCGTACATACGTCACTCTCGTCATATCCGTAAATAGAGTAAAGTTGCTCCAACTACTTTGTAGTGTCTGGTGCAGGAGTGGCAGAGGTTAGTTGTCACAAAAAGTGACGCGGAGACGCTAAATGTCCAACCTCCGGTGAATCAGCCATTTTAAACAAACGCCGAACAGAGGAGAGTCTGCTGGAGAAAAGAGAATTCAATTCAATTCAATTCACATTTATTTGTATAGCGCTTTTCATGATACATATCATTTCAAAGCAGCTTTACAGAGAGTGCGTGTCAACATTACAATTTAAAGAATGCAGTTAGCAAATAATGTAATAATTTAGGCAATTCATTTACAATCACTGTTAGCAGTTTAACTGAAGGTAGAAGCAATGAGCTCCTGGAAAAATGAATTACATTAACAATAATTAGGATATAGAAATTGGGCAATGTGCAATGCGGCAAACATCGTAATAAAACCACACTCTAAAAAATGCTGGGTTAAAAACAACCCAAGTTGGGTTGAAAATGGACAAACCCAGCGATTGGGTTGTTTTAACCCAGCGGCTGGGTTAAATGTTTGCCCAACCTGCTGGGTAGTTTTATTTAACCCAAATATTGTTTAAAAATTACTGTATTTCTTGCTTAAAATGAACCCAAAATATGTTGGAAATTAACATTTATTAATATGTTTAATAAACAAACATTTATTGATACTTTTTTTGAATAACATTTAAACAATAAACATTTATTAAATTGCTTATTAATAAATGCTCATCTTTTTGATTATTATTGTTGCCTCTAGTAATTATGAGTCTGATTTTTAATTTCCAACCTATTTTGGGTTCATTTTAAGCCAGACATATAGTAATTTGTAAACAATTGTTGGGTTAAATAAAACTACCCAGCAGGTTGGGCAAACATTTAACCCAACTGCTGGGTCAAAACAACCCAATCGCTGGGTTTGTCCATTTTCAACCCAACTTGGGTTGTTTTTAACCCAGCATTTTTTAGAGTGTATATACATATAGATAGTGAAATAACATTTCTTATATCATGGTCATATTGCGCACTCATCCCGTATTCCACCATGAGAAATCTGGTCACCCTGTTTTTATGTTATCTGCAAACAATGATTGACTGTCTTAAAACTGAAAACTTAAAATTCAGTAATTTAGAATCTGATTTTATAAGACATATATTAAAAATCCAAGCAGTGATTTCTGGTTTATAATTTGGTCTATTTCTGATATTTTTGTTTTGGTAGTAAAAGTTCTGAATGGTCGGTAACTCAAAAAGTTAGTAGTTAAATTGGCTGATGAGTGAAAAAGTTCATTTCAAACCCTGCAAACAATGGAATGTTTTTGCAGACTTAAATCTAAAATGTCTAAAAATAATTCTTCAAAATACACTGGCCCCAAAATTGATACTTATGTCACACTTAAAATGTGTGAATGTCTATGCATCATATAACAAAATATGAATGCAATTTTCCTTTAATAAATATAGAATAAAAATCTTTTCAAGCTTCATATGATGCTTCATACATCCTCTAAAAATCACCTTTATGTTTTTGTTAAAAGTGATATAATGTATATACTCATATACTATTAAATCTATTGATTGAACAGAACTCCGTAATACATTTTTTCACCATTATTGTGTGTTCAAATGGATCGGATGGCAGTGCATGGGATTGGGTGTTTTAATAGACCTAATAAACCCTTAAAATAAACCCCTCCAGCCAGACATTTACTGACCACTAGGGGGCATTGTTATACTTTCAAATGACCTGCAAAACCAGCCCAATATCTTTAGATGTATTCTCTTTTCAGAAATAACAACGTCAGATGGGTTGCTGCCATGTGTGTGAATTATTCACTGAATGCATTTTAAACGGTGATAATTAATGAATCATTAATATTCTGAACATGTACATCACCCACAGAGCGTTTCAAGTAGGCCTATTTACTAGTTTCACACAGGGTGGGTAAATTAATAAGAATGATTCCAAGTACACTAGTCATTAATAAGCTATATAGTACTACACCACTGTTTAATTCAACACGAAGCACAGTGTGATGTATTCCATACTGTGCTAAAACCACTTTACATGAGAGCTACAAAATATTATTCAAGGTTTTAAATTGATTGTCAATGTGTTGTGAAAATGTAAAATGCATTGCACAGTTTTGAAGGGTCCTTTTTGGACTACATGGTCTCTCTTAATAGTCTCTGTTAATTAATATGATTAGCCTCTGTGTTTGAATGATTGACCTTGATTTGCAAAGGTGCTGACATTTATTTGCATATAGTTTTGGAAAGGACCGTGGAGAGCCTGAGAGCGCGTGCAGGACGACTCCTATTAAAAGAAGTTATCAAGCGTGAGAGATCGAGAGCCGTCGTCAAATTCTTCACCGGTCCACTTTAAAACGCTGCGAATAATCACTGATTATTTTCTCATTTCGGAGCCTCTGTGGTTTATGGGTAATTTTAAAAGGTTTTTAATTTCCTGTCGAGTTCAGAGCGCTCAGATGTGTCCGTGTGAGTGTGTGTGTGCGCGGGGGATTTGTGTTTTTGTTTTTACAGCGTGCTGTGCTCAGCTCTGGGCTCGTGTGTCATGTAGGATTTTAATACGGAGCTCATTTCCTGGAGCAGCTAAGATAGAGATCAAAGCCTCTGCTCGCTCTCATTGCTAAGTGTGGGACAGTCTGGGAGGTTTGGGTCTGAAGCGTGTTCAAGCCTCGCTCCCCATAGCTCTTGTGTCATCAGCTTTCTCTCATATTGGTCTCATATCGTTGATTGTTTTACCTCATGTTTGTACTTTCTCTGCTCAAAACCAGGATAATTCAGTTTCGGGACTCTGACGCAACTATACTGGCATGTCCGTCCTTTATTAGATCGAATCTGGCTCAGCTCACTGACTGCAGAACATTTTTCCTCTTGTGCTACAAATATAAATTGAACTGGTTTTACATAGCTTTATACACTGAAAAAAAGTGTGCTGGATTTACATGATTTAATCATGTGCATTGGCCCCACATTAATCAATTAAGTTAAACAAACATAATTTGTTCATGTAATTTCAGCATCACGGAGTAAAGTCATTTTCAGTGACCCAATTAAGTAGCAAAGTCATTTTATATGGTTCCCTGACATGATTAATTTATTCAGTATCCTATATATTTGTGTCACATGACTGAATAATAAGATTGTACTTACTAACAAAATATTAGTTAGCATTAGCACATATTAACATTCTAAGTGTTAAACGTTACTCTTTGTGCAAAGCAGAAATTAAGCAAATGCTCACTCATCTCCATAATAGTAACCCTGTGTAATAATTTAATTATTAACACAACATAATTTAAGATTGCTATCAAGTCTCCCCTTTTTTTCCATCTTGCTCAAAAATGCATAAAACAACAATTAATTTCAACATTTTTACTCTACTAAGAGAGTTAATTCCCAAGCAAAGCATGCTGGGAACTACAGTTTCATCAAAAATCATTTTCGATTACTTGATTGGTTCACATTCACCCTAAATAATGTAATCTCCTAAATTGCACATTTGAGAGAATTTACATTAATCGAAAGAAAATTATTCAAGTTTAGAAGAGAAACGCAAATTTGTTGCATCGCAAATAATATGATTAAATACATTAAATAAATTTTTTCCAGTGTATTTTCTATAACCAGATAATGCCAATCAGTGTTGGGGAAAGTTACTTTTAAAAGTAATGCGCTACAATATTGTGTTACTCCCTAAAAAAGTAACTAATTGCATTAGTTACTTTTCATGGAAAGTAATGTTACATTACTTTTGCATTACGTTTTCCGACCTGGGCTTGCTTGTTTGTTTTTTAATAACAAAAAATATATATTATTTTGGCCCTTTCACACCTTAAGTGAAAGGAATAAGCCTCAAGTTGAAGGAAATGCAAATTCACATCTGTATGGTTAATAAAGTGAGATTAAATACATAAAGTATATTTGTGTTATTTAACATATTTAAATATTGCAGTTTTGCATAATATTCTGAGTTTGTATTTACACTTTTTTATTAATTTTGAGGTATACCAAGAGTAAATGAGTAAATGCATGTTCACATTTAGTCTAGAACTAGTCTAAAATAACCATAATTTTCACACACAACGCCTCTGGACTTATGATTTCTCTCAACATGGGGACAGGAGAGCTGTCAGTCAACACATAGAAAAATAAAGTAACTTGTGTTACTTATTTGAAAAAGTAACTCAGATATTTTGTTGTAAATTTAAAAGTAGTGCATTACTTTACTAGTTACTTGAAAAAAGTAATCTGATTATGTAACTTGCATTACTTGTAATGCGTTACCACCAACACTGATGCCAGTATTCTGCTTTCTAGAAATCTAAAAAAGACAGTGGCATGTTACATCCACTCACAATAGAATGTAACTGATCATTCGCTTGAATCAATGCATGTCCAAACAAAGCCAATTCTGGATGATTCCATAGAGACAAACTTTCTTCTTATTTGGAGGAGGAGCCTATAAGAGCATACATTACAAGAATATGTGGCAACACTTTACTTACAGCCTTTATGTATAATGCATAATGTACATTATAATGCACTATATATTTTCATAAATAATTGTAACCAAAGTTAAAATGGATTATAATATTTGCAGATTCCTTGTTGCATCTGAAATTGGCTGTTTGTCATGTGTTTTAATGCATTATACTTTCTAAAGGTGTAACAATCAATAGATAAGTATTATCGCATTACGCATTAAGTTACTTTGTTTTCCCATTTATTGACTGACAGATGTCCTGTCGCCATGTTGAGAGAATCGTGAGTAAGTGCAGATGTGTTGTGTGTGCTGTGTGAACATGATGGTTATTGTAGTTCAAGACTACATGTGAGCATTTACTCATCTCACTTGTGAGAAAACATTCAGTTTTCCTCAAAATGAATAAAAACAGTGAAATTCAATCTCAGAATTTTATGCAAACCTGTAATAATAAAATATATTAAATAACACAAATATACTTTATGTATTTAATCTCACTTTATTAACCAATGTCTTTGCTGCTGACCTTCAATGATGGTTTGTAAAATAAAGAAAACAAACAGGATGAGCTTTCTGCTGTCTCAGTCTCTGTAAACTTTAGCACGTAACAAAAATGAACCAAAACTCAGCGTATACTTGCCTCACAGACATGAGAAATATATCTAAAGAAAGATTTACGAATCTTTTGTTTCGAATCAGTGGTTCGGATCACGTGTCAAACTGCTGAAATCACGTGACTTTGGCGCTCTGAACAACTGATTCGAAACAAAAGATTCGTAAAGCAGTGTTTTGAAATCGGCCATCACTAGATATTGTTGAAAAGTCGTCATTTTGGTTTTTTTGGTGCACAAAAAGTCTTGTCTAGTCTTGAACCACTGTAGTCACATGACTGTTTTAAATACGTCTTTAGTAGCTTTCTGGGCATTGAAAGTGTTAATTAACTTGCTGGCAATGGAGGCCTCACTGAGCCATCAGATTTGATCAAAAATATCTTAATTTGTGCTCCGAATCCGAAGATGAACCTTACGGGTGTGGAACGACATGAGGATGAGTAATTAATGACAGAATTTTCATTTTTTGGTGAACTAACCCTTTAACATTTGCCAAAAATATAACTTTTTTGTTGATATTAAAAAAACAAACAAGTGAGCCCAGCCCAGGTGAGAAAAAGTAACACAAAAGTAACGTAATGCACTACTTTCCATAACGAGTAACTAAGTAACGCAATTAGTTACTTTTTAGGGAGTATATTGTAATGCATTACTTTTAAAAGTAACTTTCCCAAACACTGATTATAACTGTGATTACGAGACTGTCCTCCAAAAAAACCCGACCATATAGGTTGTTTTTCACGCACCTTATTACGACCTATAGTTCCGTTTTAAAGTCATGCGCCCTCTAGCTGGCATAAAAATAATGACAGTGTCGTGTTACGTCTGTTGTCATGAAATGACGTATGACTGTCGTTACCAATCAAAATGCGTGTTCATTTAAATTCAATTTGTGGACTTTTTACACCATTTGTCCTATTTCCATTTAGCAAAATTCATTTTTTTATTAACGACTACACCCACCCCACCCCTAAACCAACCCTTAGTGATTTATAGTGCATATACACTTTATGAGCACATGCATTCCCTGGGATCGAACCCACGATCGCATGATCACATGATTGCATATGCTCTGCCCGAAATAAGACGCAGATAAAGGGGAACAATGCATTAAAATGAAAGTGTCCTGTTGTCGATAGGGGCGTAACTTTAGAAAACGCGTATTTCAGGGAAGTGACAAATAACCTATATGGTCGTATTGGTTGGAGGACATGTTGGTGATTACAGTTATTCATGAGAACATACAATGCATTATAAGAAATAATTAATACATTGTTAATACTTTTACAGAGGATTTAAGTAGTGTTATCAAATACGTTTTTGAACCCTTTAAAAATATCAGACTGGAAAAAGTAAGTGAAACTTACTAAATAAGATATGTAATTAGCTGTAATTACAACTTCACCAAAAGCTACCGAGAGTCAATTAAGTTGATGACATTGGAAGTGTGGGTCACACAGGTGCCCTGCCTTTTAAATAAAGGCACACAAAGCCTGGTTGTTCTCCAGGGAGATTGGTTAGTGTGAACCATGCCTCGATCGCAAAAGCTTAAAAAGTGGACATCCTGCAAGATCATTTGAAGAACTCAATCCAAAACGCAATCCTAAAATAGATGAGAAGGAACCCAAGAAGAACAGCAAATGACCTCCAGAAAACTACACAAACTGCAGAAGTCTTTATTCATATGTCAGAAAAACACTGAACAAGATTGGTGTTCATGAAAGGATCTATAAGGTACCTCTAAAAGGTTTACCTTAAGGGTATATTCAGTGGGTACGGAAAGTATTCAGACCCCCTTAAATATTTCACTCTTTGTTATTTTGCAGCCATTTGCTAAAATCATTTAAGTTCATTTTTTTTCCTCATTAATGTACACACAGCACCCCATATTGACAGAAAAACACAGAATTGTTGACATTTTTGCAGATTTATTAAAAAAGAAAAACTGAAATATCACATGGTCCTAAGTATTCAGACCCTTTGCTGTGACACTCATATTTAACTCAGGTGCTGTCCATTTCTTCTGATCATCCACGAGATGGTTCTACACCTTCATTTGAGTCCAGCTGTGTTTGATTATACTGATTGGACTTGATTAGGAAAGCCACACACCTGTCTATATAAGACCTTACAGCTCACAGTGCATGTCAGAGCAAATGAGAATCATGAGGTCAAAGGAACTGCCTGAAGAGCTCAGAGACAGAATTGTTGCAAGGCACAGATGTGGCCAAGGTTACAAAAAAATTTCTGCTGCACTTAAGGTTCCTAAGAGCACAGTGGCCTCCATTAGACCCCGAAGCCGCCGCCAGGCGCCGCCATTTGCGCCATTTAGAATTTCAGCCGCCGCCAGCCAATAATTTCCTAAGGCAAATTGAGCCGCCATCTGATAAAGTTTGGCTGAGCCGGCTAGAATTATTTGCATCAAATAATAATTCTATCACATAGAGACATACACACACGAAATATATAAACAATACACGAGATCTATTTTCCCACTGGTTTCATAACAGCACAATCTTGTGCTCGTTGCTACGATACACAGACTCACAGTGAATTGACGACCAATTAAAATTGCTCGTTTTCTGTACAGAAGAAGCGATGCATTTTTTTCTCGCACTGAGGTGAAATGGTGGAAAGAAGCAAGCAAGGTAATTTTGATCTCACTTCTCACATACTTTCCTAATTCCTACTTACTTTTTTTTTAACTTAGGCCTACCCAGACTTTTGTTAAATCTTCAGGGCACGGTTGCACAAACACCTGAATCAAAGATTGATGTTATGAACCAAATATTCTGGAACGGAGAGAATTATAGCACTGAACGTGATTATTGCAGTAACAAACCACCGTTTCCACATTGCTAATTCACGACGCATGCTTCAGTGTACATTGAAGTGAAATGTGCAAAACTTTGTCCAAAATAATACTGATAACAGTGTGTGTTTATATTAAGGCGAGACACGGCAGGCAAAAACATCGTTTTTTTTTTTTTCCTGGTCAATTTTGAGATTTTTGGATATTTGTCTTCAATAACATGTCTTCTTTCAGACTTGTGGTGAAAAAAAGTCAGAAATACACATTTAGGTCTTTATTTTACTACACTTCGTCTGTTTGCGTCTGTAGATTTCTCATAAATTCAACAAAAGTTTGCGTTCTTAATCAACATACTTCTTCGCGATCTCTGCCGTCACCCTCTCATCACATGCAACGTTAGGAAGCTCTCTCTCTTCTGTACAATCCTGTTGGATCCAAATATGGTAATTTCCTTTTTATCAGCAACCAATCGTGAAAGTATAATAGTAAATATAGTGTAAGCCATGCATTGCTTGGAAAGATTGAGATCTAGTTAATCAGTATAACATAGACATCTGTAGACATGAAGTGGCAGCTTCAGCCATTTGCAGCTATGAAAAGTTTGGCGGCTGCAGCAGCCATTTAGGTTTTGGCTGAGCCGGCTAGCCAGCCAATAACTTCATCAGCCAGCCATTATTCTCAAAACAAATGGCTTCGGGCTGTAGCCTCCATAATCCTTAAATGGAAGACGTTTGGGACGACCAGAACCCTACCTAGAGTTGGCCGTCCGGCCAAACTGAGCTATCGGGGGAGAAGAGCCTTGGTGAGAGAGGTAAAGAAGAACCCAAAGATCACTGTGGCTGAGCTCCAGAGATGCAGTCGGGAGATGGGAGAAAGTTGTAGAAAGTCAACCATCACTGCAGCTCTCCACCAGTCGGGGCTTTATGGCAGAGTGGCCCGACGGAAGCCTCTCCTCAGTGCAAGACACATGAAACCCCTCATGGAGTTTGCTAAGATGGTGAGAAATAAGATTCTCTGGTCTGATGAGACCAAGATAGAACTTTTTGGCCTTAATTCTAAGCGGTATGTGTGGAGAAAACCAGGCACTGCTCATCACCTGTCCAATACAGTCCCAACAGTGAAGCATGGTGGTGGCAGCATCATGCTGTGGGGGTGTTTTTCAGCTGCAGGGACAGGACGACTGGTTGCAATCGAGGGAAAGATGAATGCGGCCAAGTACAGGGATATCCTGGACGAAAACCTTCTCCAGAGTGCTCAGGACCTCAGACTGGGCCGAAGGTTTACCTTCCAACAAGACAATGACCCTAAGCACACAGCTAAAATAACGAAGGAGTGGCTTCACAACAACTCCGTGACTGTTCTTGAATGGCCCAGCCAGAGCCCTGACTTAAACCCAATTGAGCATCTCTGGAGAGACCTAAAAATGGCTGTCCACCAACGTTTACCATCCAACCTGACAGAACTGGAGCGGATCTGCAAGGAGGAATGGCAGAGGATCCCCAAATCCAGGTGTGAAAAGCTTGTTGCATCTTTCCCAAAAAGACTCATGGCTGTATTAGATCAAAAGGGTGCTTCTACTAAATACTGAGCCTGAACGGGTCTGAATACATAGGACCATGTGATATTTCAGTTTTTCTTTTTTAATAAATCTGCAAAAATGTCAACAATTCTGTGTTTTTCTGTCAATATGGGGTGCTGTGTGTACATTAATGAGGAAAAAAAAAGAACTTAAACGATTTTAGCAAATGGCTGCAATATAACAAAGAGTGAAAAATTTAAGGGGGTCTGAATTCTTTCCGTACCCACTGTAGTACTGTAAGGTTCTAATATGCACCATTTAATGGTAAGGTTATTGAAGATTGTAATACTGAAGATGATGCCTTTCACATTTACCTCAGTTTTACCTGTGGTTTTAGTAAACACGACACCATTGACACTGCAGTTTCATAACATCTAAAAGTGAACCTCAAAACAACACGTTCTTTGAAATAGCTTTTTGTGTAGTTCCTTAGTTTTATTGTATATTTTCCATTTGCTGTGATTTCTGAAATGGGTTAGCAAACATCAATAATCTTTTTGTGACACAGAGGGAGGAAAAGAGAAGATTTTATAAAAGAGCGAGTGAGTACACCTCACCGGCTGTGCACGTCTGATTTGATAGAGAGAAGAGTAGGGAGTCACTCCAAATTACAGGATGTTTTTATTGTATTGCACCAAGGGCGGCTTCCAATTTCCCTCCTCCCTATACACCTATCACTTATTTTAAACCCCTGCCTCTCACAGTTCATCTTTCTACCCTCTGAATTGCTCCTTTCCCAAAGTGGAGGATGGCATCGAACTGAAGAAAAGAGGGGACATTTTCCGTGTTATTACTATAAAAATAGGGATGAGACAAGAAGAGAAAGAGGGTAATTTAGCTGTTTGGGACTGCTAGGCTAATGGCCTCACTGGGTCTCCAGCGCTAAGCTCAAACAATAGCTAAGTCTTCCTATTGACACATTAAGAGCAGGATAAAGAGAATGAAAGAGAGACTGAATCTATAAAACATGAGAAGCGACACAAAGAGGTAAAAAGGGCCAGACGCTGGTTAAAATGTTTTAGCCCGAACATTTGTGATTGAAACAACACATTGCATCTGACAGAAAAAGAGCTTTTGGCTGCATTCAAACCAGCAAGTGTAGGACAGCATTAAGGCCGTTCTTGGGGAAGCAGTTCGAAACCCTTGTGAAAAAGAAGTGCACTTAATTCTACTTAGTGTGCACTTGTAGTGTACTTCAAATCTTTAAAGCATATTGAAAACTGCAGATACTTGCAGATAATATAATATTACTGAAATAAAAGGCCAATCAGTTCACTTTCATGACACTTTAGTACAAATTTAGAATGTAATAATGTCAAATTAGAAGTTTTACTTTAATAAATCATGTTTTAATAAACTTTTGTTATGCTTTACAGAAGTACACTTATTTTATATATTTTAAATGTACTAAATTTGCAACTTCATCAGGTTACACTTTATTTTAAGGTATCTGTGTTACAGTGTAACTATACATTTATGTACTGAGTAATAATAATGAATTACATGTAGTTACTATAGGGTTAGATTGTGGTTTAGGTTAGGTGCATGTAATTAAGCACAATTTATAGTAATAACTATAGTAACTACATGTAACGTTTAACAAAGACACAAAAATAAAGTCAATCATTGCCATTATAAATATGTGACATACAAGAAACAACCCTTACATATAATGTATTATTAGTTTATCATAAATGCTTGTCAGTACATTCAGCACTTCTCTGACTTTAACCATATTTCAAAGACAATAGAAATATTTATGACATTACATATAAACATATTTAAAGTCCCCCTGAAATCAAAATGTAAGTTTTTTAGCTTTTAGTATGAATATGTTAACCTTAATGTCATGAATAAGCCGGTGTGTTCCAAAACAATGACAAAATTCGCATTTAGGAGATATAAGCATTCAAAACTTACAGTCTCTCACTTCCGCTAAAATGGATCACGTATTTTAATGACATCACATCGCACTTCAGCTTCTCGTTAAATCTTCGGTCCAATCAAATGCTGTCTAGAATCTGAAGTCCCGCCTCCTCCTACACTCTTGCAGACGCTGGAGCAGTGGCTGAAATCGGACACTTGTTCACAGATTTACTAGTTTCTACATGGTGAATGGCACATAGTGCACTATATAGGGGATAGGGAACGATTCAGAGAGTGTAAATATGCTTTTCATTGATGCGAATGAAGTCCGTTTTCACGTTAGTGTCACATGAACCGCCGCAGCGCGAGCACAGTCTGCTCCGGTCCGGAGACGCGAGAGCACAGAGCGGATCATATGCGCGTGTCGGCTCAGAACACAAAAGGTATCGGAATGCTGTGTGTTAAAGCGATATAAAGGACATTTGGAGGAGAAACGTTAGAGATTAGAAGGAAACTGAGGTTTTACAGAGTCTAACGGCTCTGGCCGAGCTGTAACATAAACGAAACGCTATTGGCTATTTTAAAAAGGAGCGGGGCTGTTCGATATATCGCCCTGTCTTCCTGTTTCAGTTGAAATTACGTCAACACATTGAATAATGCTGCGCGTTCCAACACTCTTCAGTGGGCCTTTAAGTTCTACTAGATGAGCCAAAAAGCATCTTAAGTTCAACTAATTGCATTTAATATAAATATAATCATTGTAAATAACATGCAGTTAAGTGTCTGAAAAGATGACATTCAATTCAAACTCTGTCATTAATTACTCAGTCTCATGTTGTTCAAACCCGTAAGACCTTCGTTCGTCTTCAGAACACAAATTAAATGCTAAAACATCATATTATCACACTAAAATTAACAATTCAACTGACTCCCGCACACTTTTCAAAACCTTCTCATCTCTTCTTAGCCCTCCACCCCTTCCTTGCACATCAGCGCTTACAGCCGATGACTTTGCCACATTCTTCACACATAAAATAACAACCATCAGCGGCCAATTCTCCACACCACACACTGAAAATAACATCTTAACGGAAAACACACAAACCCTCCCCTCCTTCTCCATGCTATCTGAGGTAGAGGTTTCAAAACTCATCCTCTCAAATCACCCTACTACCTGTCCGCTAGACCCTATCCCCACTCATCTTCTCCAGGCCATCTCCTCCTCAATTCTACCTGCACTCACTCACATTATCAATTCTTCCCTTCAAACTGGAACATTTCCCACAGCTTTTAAGCAGGCTAGGATTACCCCACTGCTTAAAAAACCAACTCTGAATCCAGCACTTCTGGAAAACTACAGACCAGTATCCCTTCTTCCTTTCATTGCTAAGACACTTGAGAGAGTTGTATTCAACCAACTGTCTACTTATCTCACACAGAACAACCTCCTTGACAACCACCAGTCCGGTTTCAAGAGTGGCCACTCAACTGAGACTGCCCTGCTCTCAGTTACTGATGCCCTGAGACTGGCACGAGCAACTTCAAAATCATCAGTACTCATCCTGCTGGATCTGTCTGCTGCTTTTGACACAGTTAACCACCAGATTCTCCTGTCGACACTCATGTCGAAGGGCATCTCGGGAAACGCACTCCAGTGGTTTGAGTCTTACCTCTCAGGTAGGTCCTTCAGGGTATCTTGGAGTGGTGAGGTGTCCAAATCACATCATCTTGCTACTGGGGTACCTCAGGGCTCTGTGCTTGGACCACTTCTCTTCTCCATCTACATGTCATCACTAGGATCTGTCATTCAAGATCATGGTTTCTCCTATCACTGCTATGCTGATGACACACAACTCTACCTCTCATTTCAACCAGATGATCCGACGGTTGCTGGTCGCATCGCAGCCTGCCTGACAGCCATTTCTGCCTGGATGAAGGACCACCACCTTCAACTCAACCTTGCAAAAACGGAACTGCTTGTGGTCGGTGCCAACCCAACACTTCATCATAACCTTTCAATTCAACTTGGGTCGTCAACCATTACTCCTTCCAGGACAGCCAGGAACCTTGGAGTGGTGATGGATGATTGTTTAAGCTTCACAGATCACGTTGCAACAACAGCCCGGTCCTGCAGATTTGCCTTGTACAACATCAGGAAGATTAGACCCTTCCTATCGGAGCATTCCACACAAATTCTTGTCCAAGCTCTTGTTCTATCCAGACTGGACTACTGTAATGCTCTCTTGGCTGGCCTTCCAGCATGCACTGTCAAGCCTCTACAACTGATCCAGAATGCTGCAGCAAGACTGGTCTTCAACGAACCGAAGAGAGCGCACGTCACTCCTCTCTTCATCAGTCTGCATTGGCTGCCAGTAGCTGCTCGCATCCAATTCAAGGCTCTGATGTTTGCCTACAGAACGACCGCTGGCTCTGCTCCGCTATACCTTAACTCACTACTTCAGACTTACGCGCCCTCCAGAAACTTGCGTTCTGCAAGTGAACGGCGCCTTGTGGTGCCATCACAAAGGGGCACAAAATCGCTCTCACGAACCTTCTCCGGGTCTGTTCCTGGCTGTTGGAATGACCTGCCACGTTCTATCCGAGCAGCTGAGTCTCTAGCCATTTTCAAAAAAATGCTAAAGACATATCTTTTTCGTCAGCACTTGACTCAGTAATAGTAGCACTTTGATTTCTATTCTTCTTCCATCTATGTGTGTATTTATTTAAAAAAAAAATAAAAAAAAAAATTCCTTACTACGAGCACTTTACTGACATAACTGTGACTTCACACAGCACTTACATACTGTTGTTCTCATGTTGACTTGACTTGATTCTACTATTCTCATTTGTAAGTCGCTTTGGATAAAAGCGTCTGCTAAATGACTAAATGTAAATGTAAATGTAAATTAAGATATTTTTGATGAAATCCTAGAGGTATATGACTCGTCCGTAGACAACAATTTAATCACCACTTTCAAGGTCCAGAAAGGTACTAAAGACATTGTTAAAACAGTCGACGTGACTGCAGTGGTTCAACCTTTGTGTCAGGTGTGCAAATGACAACACACAAAATCAGAAAGGGACTTCATGCCTTTATAATGAAATAGCGATCGCGAGATGAATCCAATTCATTGCACTTGGGTAAAATGTCCATGAGTGTCCATTGAAAAACAAAAAACAGTACTTTTTGACCACAAAAGCATTAAATCCATGAAATATTTATATAATATCCATTGTTTGCATCACATTTCTTCTGAATGATCTGCTCTCCATCATCGCTCTTCAAGAAATTGTGCAATCTGAGCAGCGTTTATGTTGTAAAACTGTACATGATCGTATCTAACAAACAAATGAACCCACGTCAAAGTTTAATATTTCAAAATAGTGCAGTTTTAGTTATAATATCCAAGCAGTGCTGTCGGTGTTTTATATCCTCCCGCCATTGTCATTGTAGTAAATCTCACAAACAAAACTTTTAGCCAATGTCACGATCCAACAACGTGTGTTCTGTTTATCTTCCGCATGCGTGCACATCTACACAGACGCAGAATCTGTCTCGACCGTAGGCCTATAACCGCACAGCAAGCCATATTATTTGATAATTGTATAAAATAATCCCGAAAAAAGCACAAACACGGCAGAGATGCCAAATTCAGCAGCTGGAATTAGCTGAGGTAAAGTGGCGGCTCACAGACAACAGCGGCAAACCTGTCACTCAAGTGACCACGCCCTTAATTATGCAGAAATGTAAGGCTTAATATAATTTAAACAGATGAGTTATAAAAAAATTCACCCCCCTCAAAGTTGTCATGAAGGGCAAAATTACCAGTATAGACCAAAACCACAATTTGATCCAACTGTAAACATGGTATAAGTTACTCACATTTTAAAGTAGTTACAGTCAAGCTAACCTTTAAGAAGTAGTTAATTACATTAAAGCTAACTAAGAGGACAATTTATGTTTAAATGATTAGATGATACAGTTTAATTGTGCAATCATAACATTTACCTCTTATTAAAAAAGTGAATTGTTATAGTTCATGAAGTGTCCAGCATATTTTGGTTAAATAAGTGCATCATCCAAGTATTTAAAGTGCACTTCTTCTTGTTGGAATTTCAGTGTGAACAAACTCAAGCTATTTTTATATATAGAATAGTGCATAAGTTTGCAAATTGGGATGCACCTATTGTAAATGTCCTTATATACTTTTATATCATAAGAAATGATATGGTGTCTTGGGAGCTTTTTCTTAAAATGTGCTTTCATGCTTTTGAAAGTGCATCATTTCAGCAAAAGCAAAAGTTTCAAGACTTTCGGACACAGTCCGAATGTTTGTCAGAAGACCTTCACTATTCAGTGTAAATTTGCAAATGATCCTTCCTCTTTTACTGTGGTGTTGACAGTGAGTTGAAGGTGACTGCAGGAGAGCTAACAGGCGATTGGTGTGTGTGCGATTACCCAGCATCCCTCTCCTCTTCACCGTAGCAGCAGGATGGCAGCGGTCATCCAGACGCTCTCTCAGGCCTCCATTATTCTCTCAGTATGAAGCCAGGCCACTGAATGGAAGAAATTACACTGAATCTTCCAATCATTTAAAATGCCGATCGCACCTTATGGTCTGATCCCCTCCAAGCATGAAAAGACATGGCTCTTTCTTTGGTCGGGGACTATCTCTCTGTGCCGTTCACTCACGTGCACCAGCCCAAACAAAGGACAAGCGTTTCTTTTTGATTATTCTGAAGCACATTAAACGGTCCCCTGTTTTGTCCCCTACTGCACAGAATTGATGCAAACTGGTGGCATCCCAATTATTGTCTGCTTGCAGGATAACCCACTGTCTACCGCCACACACACACACACACACACACAAAGACCCCGCCATGGTAGATTGCAGGTATTGATGCTGTAACTTTGTATCTGTGGGCCCAGCAGGACCAGCAGTTTGGGTAGTTAAGGGGAAATTGGGGATCCTTAGGTGGAAAAAGCTTTTATTGATCTACAAGCCCTTTATTTTCTTATTATGGCACCAGGTTTTACAGAACCCAGAGATATTTTCAGAACTTGCACAAGCTTCTTCCCATGGACTTGATTCTATGGAATTGCTTAGGAATGTAAAACAAAAAGGTTAATTTGTGGTGTTCTAGGTGGTTGCTAAGGTGTTTTTAATAGTTGTTAGTATGTTGCTATGCAGTTTCTGTGGTGTTCACCCTCAGGCTTCTATGACAATTTGGCTTGAGTCTCTAAGTCGGATTTTTGTCTGCCAGGTAAATCTGATGACTTAGAAAAGTAAAAGTACATTTCACCTTAAAGGATTAGTCCACTTTTAAATAAAATTTTCCTGATAATTTACTCACCCCCATGTCATCCAAGATGTTCATGTCTTTCTTTCGTCAGTCGAAAAGTCGAAAAGAAATTAAGGTTTTTGATGAAAACATTCCAGGATTATTCTCCTTATAGTGGACTTCAATGGCCTCCAAACGGTTGAAGGTCAAAATGAGAGTTTCAGTGCAGCTTCAAAGGGCTTTAAATGATACCAGACGAGGAATAAGGGTCTTATCTAGTGAAACGATCTGTCATTTTCGAAAAAAATACAACTGTATATGCTTTATAAACACAAAATATCGCCTTGAACGTACTTCATCAAAAGCCTTAATTTCGTTTCGACTGACGAAAGAAAGACATGAACATCTTGGATGACATGGGGGTGAGTAAATTATCAGGAAAAGTTTATTTAAAAGTGGACTAATCCTTTAACAGTTTGCACAATTTGAGGTATAATTCATATCTGTCAGGTAAATTACAAGGGTTAGGGGTTTTGAAATGTAATAATGCTTGGCTTAGCAAACACGTCTAAAGAATTAGTACATTTTGAACTAATGATAAACCCCATTAGTGATTATGAGAAGAGGTTGTTTAATCCTCAGCCAGCTCTTCAAGCTGTTAACTCCTACAGACACACGCTGGTTTATTTTTAATAGATAGCAGTACACAATAAGTGCGTCCTCTTAATTAGCCCACACATCACATGATCAACACATACAAACACTACACACACTTTCAGGTGCGTTTGGCATCACTGACACAGTTTAGAATATATAAACACCTTCTATCTTTCCATAAATTGTTATCATAGAATGATAATGTCATTAAGACACTTCTCACACTGGTTCTGTTTATAGAGGTGAGATCCTTAGGAAAGAAAAGAAATTCTGAAGAATGAAGACATGGGTTTAGGTGGTTGGTCTGAAGGTACATAGAGAGATCATACCAAGGTTTGACTGGTTCTGCCATCAGAGACACAATGTCATTTTCCTGCAGCTCCAGAGTAATTAGTCACATGGCATTAGGTGATTGGGCTGCAGAGCAAATCATGTACTTCCAGGGGGACTCCCACTCCATCTGAGCAAGAAGCTTTCTCCAAGTATTATGTGGGTATAGATCATTAACAATAGGGCTAGGCGGGGCTGAAGCCCAAGGGCTCGAGCAAGGAGGGGGCCATGACTGGCTGGAGTAGATTGACTGGTCATCGGGAGCTCCTGAACTTTTCCTGGTGGGCCGATGATATTAAGTTCTGTTATTTAGTGTAGTACCTGGGAAACAAAAGGGGCTTTCACACCGGGTAGTTATAGGAACTAGCCACCAAGGCTGTCCCTGAGATCTAAATGTTCCCTTAGGACTATTTTCCTGGTTGCACTTGCACCACCAGTTGTCACTTACGTCCTGCCGCTCTGGTTGTTGTGCGCGACTTTAATTTTGACTAAAGACTTTAGATTTAGAAAGACTGTGTATTTGTATTTCTATGAATGGGAGAAAGTGCAACAATATGGCGGAATAAGTCCTGCCTTCTAAGTAAAAGAGCCAATCGCTGATTGGTAAAGTCATTGCGTCACTGCAGCTGCCGTTAGAAGCTGAATATAAACTGCTGTAGAAACAGTCTGAGACACGTCTCCTGCGTAACACGAGAATGAACCTCATTGGTTCTTGCGGAAGCTCAAACGTGCTGCGTAACACGAGAATGAACCTCATTGGTTCTTGCGGAAGCTCAAACGTGCTGCGTAACACGAGAATGAACCTCATTGGTTCTCGATGAAGCTCAAATGTGCTGCGTAACACGAGAATGAACCTCATTGGTTCTTGCGGTAGCTCAAACGTGCTGCGTAACACGAGAATGAACCTCATTGGTTCTTGCGGAAGCTCAAACGTGCTGCGTAACACGAGAATGAACCTCATTGGTTCTTGAGGAAGCTCAAATGTGCTGCGTAACACGAGAATGAACTTCATTGGCTCTTGTGGAAGCTCAAACGTGCTGCGTAACACGAGAATGAACCTCATTGGTTCTTGAGGAAGCTCAAACGTGCTGCGTAACACGAGAATGAACCTCATTGGTTCTCACACGTCAAGCGAACAGGCCTGAGCTTACATTTACTTCAACTGATGTGTGAGTTGATGAATGTTTATATATGAATAAAAGTCTAAATTAAATCTGTTCATCATATAAAGCGATGCTGTTATTATAGAAACCATAAAACCATGGTAATAAGGAGCTTGGTTTTTGCCCATGTCAAGATCTTACAGTTAAACTCTGAATTCTATGCAAGAACTAGTAACTTTTCAGGACAAAGCTTTTTGTCTTTTGTGAATATTCAGTTCTAATAAACTGCAACATATTAATTCAATAATTAAGAGCCTTGCAATATAATGCAATATTAATTTTGTTAAACACATTTGCAGTATATTCTTTTAATGTGTTGTAGCCTGGAATATTTTTATATTTTATACAGAGATACAACACATTGTATCTCTGTGTTGAAGATATGATTTTAAAAAAAAAAATACTAATTATTTCTGTGGTAGAAAACGTTGTGGCACCAAGATGAAACTATGAAGTTTTTTATGTGTTCTTTAACTCTCTACTAGTGAAAAAGAACCTGCACAAGCTGTCTGTTAACACGATGGAGTGATAAGAGCTAGAGAGGCAAACAGGAAACTCACACTGGTTGTTAGATGGTGATAAGATGACAGCAAACAGAATATCACTCAGACCTACAGCCATGGAGACTATACGGTACAACAGATTTCCACTGGGAGCGTCCATCATTTATAGAGTCACTCAAGTCATCCACACCTGAAGTGTTTGTTTATTAGATGTTTGGCTAATCTGGTTGTGCTTTCAGCTGATAATATTAGTTACGAGCTAATGTTTAACAGTACAGGTTGGGTCAGGGTCTCTTTAAATGCAGAGTTTGAATTTAAAATCAATGTGAAGTGGAGCTCGCAACCAATTTTACTTAAACAAACACAAAAATTAACTGGATGTTGAAAAATCGCCCAGATGGATTGCGACTAAAACAATGACTAAATAATGATCTTTTGTTAACACATATGTACACTTCTACAGCAGTTGTTAATCTTAGTTAATGTTAATTTCGACACTTACTAACGAAATTTTTTTAAATTAAAATTTTTGTTTATATTTGTTATTATTAGTTAATGCACAAGCAATAATAAAGCAATAATAAAAAAATTAAATAAAATCATCTCGAGATTAAAGTCATTATAATGCAAGGTTAAACTCGTTAAATTGAGAAAAAGCCAAAATACGTAAAGAATAAAATCATAAAATTTCGAGAATAAAGTCATCGTGTTTCAAGAAAAAACTTGTGAAATTTCGAGAAACTCTAAATAAAATGTCGACAACTCACAAAATTTCGAGAATAACGTTGTGTTTCGAGAAAAAACTCGAAAAAAGTCTAAATAAAATGTTGAGAATAAACTCATTACATTTTGAGAATAAAGTCATTCCCTGCATCCCAATGTGCATACTATTGAATATTACTAGTGTGACATACTATTTAAGATGAATAGTATGCACATTGAGACGCAGGCATTGTGTTTTGAGAAACTCGTTAAATTTCGAGAAAAAATGTTGATAATAAACGCATTCGATCAGTGTTATTGCATACTGATCCTAGAGGACATGACAAAGTTAGATCACTTATTCAAGCTATATTTTAGGCTTTCTTTCAATAACAAAGAAATACAGCTAATTATAACCGAATAATAAGTGGCATACGAACTTAGAGAACTTTCAAGCGGCTGCTTATAAATAAACCATACTATATGCAAATAAGCATAATGACTTCACCCTAGGCTGGACGAGTGTGTATAGACATTTATCTTTCTGTGTAGGCTATTTAAAAATATCTGTGCTTATTTAGAGATTTAGGCCCGGTTGCACAGACAGGGCTTAGCCTAAGCCAGTCAATTAGGGTATTTAAGTAGCTTTTATAAACATTCTCTAGAAAAAAACATTACTGGTGTGCATCTTGAGATAAAACAATGGCTCTGACATATTTAAAGATATTAAAGTATAAAGTTGCTCTCAGTTGAAACAGCTCAAACATGCATTTTAGTCCAGGACTAGCTTAAGTCTGTGAAACCGGGGGATAATGTTTCCGTTTGCACATTTACAGTAAAACACATCAACACCACTTTTTTCATTCTTGAAGTGAACTTTTTGCCTGTATGGTGATTAGATTCACTGTTTTGGACTGCCGCTCTGAAATTGAGAATGCGCTGTGTCTGGTGTGCGACATATGGCGCTTCATCCATAGCGTGTAGATTTTATTTCGAGTTTTTTCTCGAAACACAATGGCTTTATTCTCAAAATTTAATGATTTTATTCTCGACATGTATTTCGAATGTTTCTCAAAATTTAACGAGTTTAATCTCGCATTATAATGACTTTAATCTCGAGATGGTTTTATTTTTTTATTATTACTTGGCCCTAATCCTCTTCCGTACATTGCTCATTGTTAGTTCATGAATTTTAATGAATGATAACTTATTGAAAAGTGTTACCAAAATAACTAAATGGCTGCTGTTCAACATTATCCAATGGCTTGAACAGTAAGTGATATCAGCAGAAAAGGAAAGATCTTTCTTTGAAATGCATATAGGGCAAATCTGGATTTCATATCGACCCCAGTGGAGGAAGAGCAGAGTGTGGATACAGAGACTGGAAAGAATAAAAAGACCATGAGAACTGCAGACTCACTGCAACTCCAAATCAAAGCAGATGGACTCATTTACAGCCAATTAGCTGCTGCACTTTAAGAACGGCCTCACCTACACAATTAAAGCCTCCCCACAGCTTCAAGAAAGCATCCCCACCCCCAGAGCCCAGATGGGAGGCTGGAAAAGTGGTGCTCGGCGTAGGGCAACAATGGAAAAGAGGCCCACAGAAGGCTGGAGCACAAAGCACAGCAGACAAGAGAACAAGACACGCATCGCAACCCGATCTCAGGGTGTGATTCACACGGCTCCGAAGTGGTTCACGCGATGAGTTCAAGATATTTTATAGGCTTGTCCTCGTTATTATAGCTCAAGCGCATGTGGCAGGAATGTGAGTTCCTCCCTGGTTATGAGAGCTTAATTCTCTTAATTCAGTTTGATCTCTAAACATCAATGCTTACACTACGAGGAATGTAAATGTCTGCGTCTCTTGGGACTGGGAGAACGCTATATTACTTGTGTAGACTAGTTTGTTTGTTGCAGCTTAAATTAACCAAAAGAATGTTCTGGAGATTTGGAGAATAAGGCCGTGCTACTAATATGTGTGCACAGTTGTGTTGTGTAGTTGTGGTGGGTGGACAGATTGCCTCACAGAAAGAATGGAAATCATGCTGGAATGTTGCAGGAAATTTGGGATTATGTGTGAATTCAGCTTTAGAAACACTAACTGGGTGGTAGTGTGTGTGTGTGTGTGTGTGTGTGTGCACCACTCTAACATCTGGCAATATATTCAATTGATATGAATTTATTTCTCTCTCTCCCTAATTCTCAGAAACACATGCATATGCACATAAACATCCAAAGCACTTTATTTTTCAAATCTTAAGTATCTAGAAACACAATAACCAGTTCAACTGCATGAATGTCTTAAAAGTGCACTGTGTGAATTTTAGGAGGATCTATTGACAGAAATGCAATATAATATACATGACTATGTTTTCAGTGGTGTATAAAGACCTTACATAATGAACCGTTATGTTTTTATTATCTACATACACCGCTGGTCCCCGTACATGTTAAGTTTGCGATGTTTCTACAGTAGCCCTAAATGGACAATCTGCTCTACAGAGCGCTTTTGATTGACTAGCTGTCTTCTGTCTCAGACGACGACATATTTGTCCTGTGTTGGCCACTGTAGCTCCTCTATATTGCACTTCGCAACCTCACCGCTAGATGCCGCAAAAATTTACACACTGCACCTTTAGGATTCTAAAATTTTGTAGAAGGTGTGTAGAGTCCCAACTATTGAAGTATGCAGAATTTTCAGGTACAATTTGAGCTTCAGAAGTGGTGAAATATAGAAACTTCGGTAACACTTTATTTTACAGTGTCCTTGTTACACACGTTACCTGTAGTTACTGTAGTAATAACCATACATTAGGCATGATTACATTCCAATTCCAATTTATTTATAAGGCACATAATAAAACAACATATACAACAAAGTACTACAAATAAAAATAAAAGTAGTACAAAAGTAAATAACCACCAATTTAAAACATCTGCATAATAAAACGAATCACGACGGCAACAATACCTTGACACTCATACATGATCAAAAGCTAATATTAAAAAATGTCTTTAAATGTCTTTTAAATTCACTCAAAGTTGATGATAGTTTAATATACTGTTTCATAGCCTTGGGCTAGCTACCGCAAAAGCATGCCACTAACCCTAAACCAACTATAGTAAGTACGTGTGGGATATATTAGGCAGCAAGTGAACATTTTGTCCTCAAAGTTGATGTGTTAGAAGCAGGAAAAATGGGCAAGCGTAAGGATTTGAGTGAGTTTGACAAGGGCCAAACTGTGATGGCTAGACGACTGGGTCAGAGCATCTCCAAAACTGCAGCTCTTGTGGGGTGTTCCCGGTCTGCAGTGGTCAGTATCAAAAGTGCTTCAAGGAAGGAACAGTGGTGAACCGGCGACAGGGTCATGGGCGGCCAAGGCTCATTAATGCACGTGGGGAGCGAAGGCTCGATCCAACAGACGAGCTCCTGTAGCTCAAAGTGCTCCAGAAGTTAATGCTGGTTCTGATAGAAAGGTGTCAGAATACACAGTGCATCACAGTTTGTTGTGTATGAAGCTGCATAGCCGCAGACCAGTCAGGGTGCCCATGCTGACCCCTGTCCACCGCCGAAAGAGCCAACAGTGGACACGTGATGAATCACGCCGGGTGCGTGTGCGTCGCTTACGTGGGGAAAACATGGCACCAGGATGCACTATGGGAAGAAGGCAAGCCGGGGGAGGCAGTGTGATGCTTTGGGCAATGTTCTGCTGGGAAACCTTGGGTCCTGCCATCCATGTGGATGTTACTTTGACACGTACCACCTACCTAAGCATTGCTGCAGACCATGGGAAAATCCCTGGATGTCCTTCAGAAAGAGTAGGGGTGTAACCCCAGCATCCTGGCCAAACTTGCCCATTGTCCTCTGTCCATCGTCCATTTGGATCTTACATATACACTATAAATCAGGTTTCATGCTAAATCAAACTTAATCTCATCAGCGTGATGTTCAGCCTCTCTCAGTTATAATCGCTGCTGCTTCAGACCACAGTCATGTTGCCTTTGCTTGTTGTTTCATCACCTTGCCAACTACTCATCTTTTGCGCTCAATGCTAAGTGTAGCACGTTATTTAGATGGCGGCACCGATAGCTTAGTTTCATTACTCCTTTTTATTGCCCAGCAGATTGTCCTGTCATCAGTTGGACAGATATTGAAGTTATGCTCAGAATCTTTGCAATGCATACAGTGAGATATGTTTCAGTAGACGTACAACAGGCTTTTTCAACATTTCTGTATTACTCCGTACAGGAATGTAACTATGGCTCTTTGTCCTCATTTTCACTGTTTTTCTCTCCTCTAATCAGTCTTTCTATCACTCCTCCATCCTCTGCTTGACTCCTTTTGTGATGGTCCACTTCATCTCGGTTATAAACAAAGCCCCCAACTTGCCGTCATCTACACCACTCTTTTACTCTTTCACCCTTATTCTCTCTCTCACCTCCTCCTCTTTCTGCACTTTCATCTGTTCACTCCCATTTTAGAGAGATTACATTGAATTACTGTGTGTTATTAGCCTGTAGTGCTAAAGTGACCAGGTTATTCAAAGTCACCATGAAATCAAAATTGATGATTCTTATTTTTTATGGAACATTGCATTGTGTTTATTATAAATTATTTATATTGGCGCTCACATTATTGTTTTAAAATCATGTTCCTCATCATCTTAAAACAGAATATCTTCCCCTCTCTCTTGCAACATCTCTTCTCTTCTCTGATGATGAGGGCGTCACTCACATGAGATCCACCAATAGCAAACCACAACCATCCAATCAATTCCCCATGGACAAACTCAAGCCCCGCCCTACATTTGTTCTTGTTTGTGAAGCCGTTTTCAGATCTCACAATATGGAAGATTACGGCAATTTCTGTTTGATGCGACTTTAAACTAATAGTTCAGCCCAAAATTTAAATACTGTCATTACAAAAACAAGATTCAGGTTCTGAGAACATGTACTATGGATTGGTCAAGATGGTCAACTTTGTGCAACAACCAACTAATCAATTAGGTAGGCCAATTATTTTTGTAACTTTTTTTTTAGTGGCTTTAATTAATTTTTAAATGCATTCCCTTTAACCCTCTGGCCCTCTTCGTTTAGGAGTCACACTTGCCTTCTTTATGGTCAAAAGTGAACGAAGCCTTGGAAAGTAACTTTTTTGTTCCTCAGGAAAACCAATGTAATATATTCTTGTTCAATAATATTTTTTGATTATTATATAAAATTTTGAGGGTATTTTGTGATACTATGCAATATTTATACAATTTTTATTAACTATTTTTCCCCATTGGAAATAATACAAAAAAAAAATTCTAACATATTTTTCAATTCTTTTTCAATTAAAGCAGTATTCCATGTTAAAATAGAGACAAGGCATTTAAAATAAATTTTTTTGAAGGTAGATTAGTGCCATTTGGTGAGAGTAAAAAAAAGAAAAACGTATGCAATGCCATGTTGTAACCACTAGATTCCTATAGAGCTCTATATAAAGTGGCTTATAAATTCTCTAGTGGTTTTTGGACACAAACACTTATTTTTATTAAGATTTGGATTTATACTTAGACATTCTCAAAGATTACTTTTTGTCAAGTTTTCGATTTTTTTTTGTTTGAAATGTTGATTTGAAGTGTCGGTTTTTGCATTAATTTTACTACAGTCAAACCTGAACACAGAGGAGGACATTTTGTCACACAACATCAAAATTCAATTAAAAATATAACAAAAATGAACAGGTGTGTTTTATAACAGCTTAATAAATCTGGGTCTGATCTGATTTCATCCTCTTATTTGAGTTTTGGCTCAATTTTACCATACTGTTACAGCCACACTGGTTCATTTGTATGTGTATAATGGTGTGTTGTGTGTGTGTTTGTGTGTGTCTATTTTGCACTCTTGACATTTTAGAGTGTCCCCCCTTTAGTGCTGTGCACTTTTTTTCTGCACCGTGTCTGATTTGTAGTTTGTACCAACAAAAGATTCTCTGAGTTGTCGTATTTTTTCGTATTTCCCATTCATTTCCTATGTCGGTCATTTTTGACCGAAAAGAAGGTAAGTGTGACTATTTTTTTTTATGACCCTTTAACATGTCCGAATCATGTCCTTATCATGTCCTTGATTTTGTTGTGTGTTCCTATTGCCAATGCGACAAAAGTCACCAAGTGTCATCTCATACGATTTTTAACAATTCAAAATATAAAATTTTTCGGTCAAAAATGACCGAAGAAGGCCAGAGGGTTTAAAGCAGCTATAATAAAATGCAGACAGGTTTGTTTGGTCATTGCAGCGTGACTCATCTTTTTTTGAGCATTTACAGATGCATGTGGCAGACACATTGAAGGTAAACATATTATTTGTCCATCCATTTCTTAAAACTGACCTCAAAATGGCATAAGTTAAGGCTCTTTCATATGACAATTTACCAAAGTATTAAACTCTATAAAGTGGAGCTTCAATCTACAGAAATATACTGTTCAAGCTGATGTTTATTTTGCTTCTGGGTGCATGACTGTCCTGTTGGAAAATCCAGCTTATTTTTTGGAACATGACATCTGGTTTCTAGCTGCTTATTAGTTGATTGGCTATTTCCAAAACCAGTTGCAAAGATGATCTACCAGTTTGCACCAGCTAGTAACGGCTACTGTTTAAAACACAACTACCAGCATAAACTGGATTTTCTCATAATATCCACTGCAGCATCAGCTCTTTTCTCACAGTGTCTGAAACGGTTCGATCAAGGATTCGGTCTCTCTAAGCCCCTGCTTTCCACGAGCCTGCTCTGCTCTGATTGGTCGACCGCTTACAGCACGTGTCAGAAACCAAACGCCCATTACCATATCTGAATCTCAGCACTTGATTCACAGTGATACGAACAGTAATGATGGCGTCTGTTTTTTCCGAATTAATTCTAGCGCGAGTCCTCATCCTTTGGAAGTGCAGCAAAGTGGATTCGCAGCATCCTCTCAACATGAACAACACGAACCAAATTTTTCCAGTCTCAGCTACAACTACAGTGTTTGAGGGCGGGGCAAATTAGACTTTTATCACGGGCAGCCAATATAGACCATTGACTGACATCCAAATTTGTAACAAACCTAGTTTCATGCAGGAAGTAAGACTGGAATTACTGACGATTCATTTCAGGTAGTTCAGAATCCCTTCTTTCTTTAGTAGACAATAACTTTATTTATCTGCACTTTGATCTTTGAAACTTTGCAGGCATTTTACATTCACAAACGGCTACATTACACACTACGTGAAAGGTTATATGCGAAAAAGCATAATCGGGGCGCTTTAAGTAACACCTGAGAATGGTGAGGAAGACGATGATGTCAATGACGATGGTGTCAACAATTACAATAAGAGATGACGGTGAGGATGATCTAATGATGATAATAATCAGTCATCTTCCATTTCATCTCAGTAATCAAGTATTCACAGCCTCAGTTCCTCTTAAGTGTCTGTTTATGGAAGAACCACCTTCTTACCTCCCTGCTTATCCTGATTGCTATCACAGCAGCAGGAATTTAACCCACAGATCTGAGAAAGTCCCCTCTAAACACCATAGCTGACAGTGTGGAAAGAGAAGATTGATTAAAGATGTCGCCCTGAGGTAAAGAACACACTACCACAAATTAACTCATAAAAAGGATAGTTCACCTAAAAGTGACAATTCTGTAATCACATATGACTTTCTTTTGTGCATGGAACACACAGAAAGATTTGCAAAATGTTCACACTGTCTTTTCCCCATATAATGAAATGATGACAGACATTTTCATTATGAAGTGAACTATTCCAGACTGATGAAACGCATACTAATTCTTCATCCAAACACTGTTCACCTCGTCTTAAATGATTAATTACCTAGTAAAAATGTGAGAACTTGCCCCAGTCTCCTCTTCATGTTTTAGAAGATTTCTAAAGGGGTGAATGATTTGAAAAGAACTAAAAGTGAGAAAGAAAGAGAGAGAGAGAGAGATTACCAGTCCCCCTCAGTATCTGCTCAGTCATCGGCTTGTCTGCTGCACAGTGTCTATAGTCTGGCTCCAAAAGTCTTATCAGTATTCCTCTGTGACTTATACAATAACCACACACACACACACACACACACACAAACGCATGAACACCCAACTGATTTTGTCTGTTGGTTCAAACGCATTTGACAGGTTTGTTAAATCTGAATGTATCAGTACATCAAATGTTAGGGCTGAAAAATACTTAATATGCAGCGCTTGACCAGATGCTAACTGTACATACTTAACGTGTGTGTGTGTGTGTGTGTGTGTGTGTGGTACTGTACAGTAACAAACTTCAGTACTCACGGGGAGGTTTAAATTTCTCAACCAATCAAATGTGTAATTATTCAGGTAGTTGGCTAAACATTTGCAGTGTTAAACAAACTTTTATCAGCTTTAACGGTTACTCCGCCATGACAGTATTTCACTGAAAAGAATACAAGCCAGTTTATAATAACTGGAGAAAAGTATACATTAGCACTCCCAGTCATCTCAAAGGCAATTATTTAGTTAGTGCTAGAACGCCGTGAATATGTAGTTTGAAATCTGACACATTTTGCTCATGGATAGAAGTTTTCAACTCGATCACCTGAGCTAAAATGGCATGTAATTAATTACTCTGGAGCTGTGGAAAAATGACATGATGCTAATTAGCTAATATCATTACAAGAACACATGAGAAAATATAAATCAATTTCATGCATTTAAGAACCCTTATAAATGGCCACATGCCAATAATAAATGAAGCCTGTTTTAAATTGAAATATTCAGTTAGAATTCACCACTTTTTCACTGAATTCCCTGAAATTGTGTAGTGTCTGTGAGCAGAGGCTAACTGGGCTATGCTAACAAGCCAAACCTAACCCCAGTAGAAAAACTGTTTACACTGACATATGAAATCTAGCAATTTGCATTCTACAGAGCCCTAAGAGGGCATGGTGATGGAAAAATAAGAAATGGAAGGGAAAGTATTTATATTTGAATGCTTTTCCATTCTCTCACAAAAGCTTTACATTTACTCACAAAAGCTTTACATTTGCGTTCCCCCGATACACTTTGCGCTCACTTGAGAAATTTTGTTAACTTGCAAATCCTTTGCTTTCGCCTGATAAACTTTGTGCTTTCACAAGAAACTTTGTATTCCCTCACAAAAACTGTTCACTCGCAACTTTGCATTCCCTCAAGAAACTTTGCATTCCCTTGCAAAGATTTCAAATGATGTGTATTCGCCCAAGTAGTGTCAATTTCATTTAAAGGGGTGGTTGATTATGATTTCACTTTTTTTTACTTTATTTAGTGTGTAATGTTGCTGTTTGAGCATAAACAACATCAGCAAAGTTACGACGCTCAGTTTAATGCAAAGGGAGATATTTTCTTTTACAGAAATCGCTTTTTAAGGACTACAACAAACGACTGGTAGGGACTACAACAAGCTTCTTCCTGGGTTAGTGACATCACAAACCCCAAAATTTACATAAACCCCGCCCCCGAGAACACACAACAAAGGGGGCGTGTCCATGTTGGGCTGCTTTAGAGAAGAGGAAGAGTTGTTGTAGTGTTGTTGACACGCCGTCATTTTACGCCGGACTGCTTCACAAACGAGGGTCAATTCAACGCTGGATTTGCACAAAAGATTAACAAGACGGCACATGCTAGTGGATGAGTTGAATCAACTCCACAGCAACTACATAAATGTATCCACTAACCATTCAGAAACGTCCAGTTTCATTCTAAAAGTTGTAACTTCTTCCTGAGTCTCTCCATCAGTGTCGACTCCGGTTTGAACAATGTAAGGCTGAACACCGTTACTGACAATCCTCATTTTGGCTGCGTGAGATTCTCCAGCTTTGTTGTTGTTGAGCTGTTAAAGCTCCGCCCTCTTCTGGAAAGGGGGCGGGGAGCAGCAGCTCATTTGCATTTAAAGGGACACACACAAAAACGGTGTGTTTTTGCTCACACCCAAATAGGGTCAAATTTGACAAGCTATAATAAATGATCTGTGGGGTATTTTGAGCTGAAACTTCAGACACATTCTGGAGACACCAGAGATTTCTATTACATCTTGTGAAAAGGGGCATTTTAAATCTGGCAACCAAAAGCATGAAAGCTTGTAGAGACAGAGAAAGAGACACATTCGCCCGAGAACTTTGCATTCCCTCGTAAAAACCAACATCTTTACGAGCAAACGCAAAGTTACTTGGGAGAATGCAAACATTTTGCGAGTGAACGAAAAGTTCCCTGGAAAATGCAAAACATATGGGAGAACGCGAAAGCATTGAAATATACCTTCCTCCCATCTCCCATGTCCCTTTAGGGGCATTCACATACCTGCACTATGTGTTTTAGGTCTACAACAATTGATACAGGCCACACAAACATGTTCACAAGCATAATCGCTGAGGTAAGATGCACTACTGAAAGTTGAAAACCAAAAAGATCAAGCACAGAGATACTGAAGTGACTGTTTATCAGTCAAATGTACACACACTAACTGATGGAACAAACAAACCACAGTTTGACTGTTTAGAAAGATGAGAGCAGGTGAGGTCAACGCGTTTAGGATGGAGATTCTCCTGACTTAGCTTGATTTGTTCTTGTTTCCACTATAAACACACACACACACTTACTGCCCCTATTGTCTGTGTGAGCAGGTGTGTGAACGATGATAACGAGAGCGATGAGCTGTGGTTCAGAGAGGTGGGGCTCCCTCAGAGGAGCTGTACTGGCATTTACATACATCACACACAAACATACACATACACATACACACACACACACACATACACACAGCTCAGGGCTCACTCCAGCCCTGCCATTTCCAGGATAGCCATAGCGAACGTTAGGCTGTAGTAACTCAGGCTTATCTCATCTGAGTCTGTACGCTTTCTCACAGTCTCACGGTTCATGGGTCACATGACCCTTCCCTCTTGGCTTTTTATGCCTGTCTGTTTCAGATACACCCCGTCTGTGTCATACGCAGCTGTGAACACCTCAGCAAGAGCCGTGACAGAGAGTTCAGAGGCCCCAGGAAGGGCTCGCTCCTCTTTTCACCGTTTTGCAAAAGATATCTCTCTCTCAAATGCCAAACCAACTGACATTTAACTACAAGAAACTGATTCACATCGACACCTGACAAAACGTACATGTGAAAGTGGGCACTACAAAACTACTAAAGCTCTTAAAGGTTCAGTTCACCCTGAAATGAAGATACTGCCATCATTTACTCACCCTCATGTCATTCAAAACCTCTTTATTTCCTCCTCCTGTGAAACCATACAGTAAAAGCACGATTTTAGATGCCTGTGAAGTAAAAAATTGCCAGTTGATCAATAAAATTATTACCTGTAGGCTACCTATGCACCTGTATGATGAAGAACAGATAGAAAATTGCTATGCAATAAAAATAAAATTTGCATTTTTGCATATTCACTGATTGCGTTCTCCATCAATGGTGTCAAATGCGCAAAGCATCATCACATATTGTATTTTAATGAGATTTGAGAGATATGGTGGAAGGCAAGATTATTCGTAATTAATAATGAGCAAATGCTTTCCTGTAGCTCAGTGGTTAGAGCATGGCACTAGCAATGCCAAGGTCATGGGTTCGATCCCAGGGATTGCACATACTCGGATACAAATGTATAGGATAATGCAATGTAAGTCGCTTTGGATAAAAGCGTCTGCCAAATGCATAAATGTAAATAATGACTTTTATAATGAAATTGCAATTCATGTGGCTTTAGAAGGCTTGCATTATAGTGAACAATTCTTATATGATATATTATTGTGATTTTTGTCATTTTCGGTTCTCTTTTGCTTTCGTTGTTTGGAAAAGAGCAGCATGAACATCCTGCATTATATCTCATTTTGTGTTTCATGGATGAAAGAATATCATACAGGTTTGGCATGACATTTTGCATGAACTTAACCTTTTTATAATGATAGAACTCAGACAAAGAGTGAGAGAAAGACACTGAAATAAATGTCTTCTAATTGTGATCTAAATCCATGTGATATTCATTGTCTTGAAACTTTAATTGTGTGCTCTGCTGCTGATGTCAGTCTGCATGTGTTTGTGTGAAGGTGTTTCTATCTGCATCTGTTCCTCTTCACAGGGTGCTAATGAACAGTCAAACCCACCTGGGCTATGGGGGGATATAGATAGATGAATAAAGAGAGGGAGAACGAGAGAAAAAAGTGCAAGACAGCATGCATGCAAGAGGACAGAAATTGGAGTCCTTTAAAAACAAATATGCACTTTCACTCAGTTTGATGATGACCTCACCGAATTGATCTTTCATGAATCAAGACAAAGAATGACTGTAATACATCAACATTTGACAGCATCTGCCAATCGATGTGCCTTTTCACATAAAACACAGTTCAGACACCAGAATCTGATTGGATGAGCATTGTTTGAAGCATGTTGTCATTTAAAGCAAATATGTTAAATACCAAATAATAATAATATAAATAAAATAATATACCTTACTAAAAATATTTAGTAATAATAATACAATATTATATAATATAAATATATATTTCTTGAACATTTGCTTGTAAATTTTCATAAAAGCAACTCAATACAGTAATTTTATCACAGTTTTAGGTTTTAGGCACTTCATGTTGTGGTAAAATGACTGTAAAGCATGACTTACTGCTTTAATATACTATATGTGGGTTTGGTGGATTTTTATGAAACAATACTGCATATTTTACATAAAATGTTAATCAACTTTTATGCCACAAGGTTTTTCATGCATGGATTTACCCCAATTAACACACATTCCTAATTATTAGTAAGAATAATATTTTACAAAAAGCACTTGACAGTTAAATTCCCATGTCCCCAATCATGTTTTTTCAACTTCACTTTGAAATAAAGGTTACATATAATATATCATTAAAATAGTCCATGTGACTACAGTGGTTCAACCTTAATGTTATGAAGCGACGAGAATACGTTTTGTGTGCAAAAACAAAACAAAAATAATGACTTTATTTAACAATTTGAAATGTTGTCATACACAGTTGACGCCGTATTGGCCGACGCTGTTCACGTGATAAGCCCGACGCATGCATGTGATGCTGACGCAGGAGCCGGCCAATAGTGCATTCACTATGTCAAATTGTTATATAACGTCGTTATTTTTGTTTTGTATGTATGTATGTCTTTAATACCTTTCTGGACCTCAAAAGGTGCATGACGTTGCTGCCTATGTGTGGTTCAGAATCCCTCGGATTTCATCAAAAACATCTTAATTTGTGTTCTGAAGATGAATGAAGGTCTTACAGGTGTGGAACGACATGAGGGTGAGTAATTAATTACAGAATTTTCATTTTTGGGTGAACTAACCCTTTAAATTAGTTTATGTCCTACAGTCCACCCTGTTACTTTGGTGCTACGTCCCTTTTAAAAGCTTGAGCGTATGCCCTAAATCACATGATTTGTTAGAAGTGACATAATTTCCTTGGAGGGAAAGCAGCTCCAAGAACAAAAGTAAGAATTAGTCATAACATTTTCTCTCTTTTCCTCATTTTTAGAAGACTTATCTAATAGCGTAAAACATAACATGTCCACCCTGTGTCAATTTATACTGGACATGAAAATGTATATTTTTTAAATAGAATTTATATATCTATTAAAGTTCATCCTAAATGTAAATCTTCTGCTAGCATGTTCTTTCCTAGCTTCATTATCTTAAAACATCCACCCTGTTGCACAATGCATTGTAAAAATGTCATGTAACAGGGTTGACAAGTTTCATAGAATGTGTGTAATTTTTTTGGTCAGGATTATGTAAGGAATAACTGACTCAGGGCTGTTGAATTATTAGAAAGTAATGCACACCCGACGTGGTAATGCAGCCACGACGCGTAGCCGAGTGGCCGGGAGAAAGAGGCTGTGCTTTCCGTACATAGTAAAATGTAATTTTGTGGCAAAAAAAAACTGATTTAATTTTTTTTTTCTTCAAAAATCTGCTCAGTCAAAAACTTTAGGAATGACCCATGTACATTAATGTTCAATTAATAGCAGTAAGTCTTTATTAATTATTTGTCTTGTACACTTCCCTCACAGGGGAGAGGGAACAGGATGACGCTCTGTGTCAAACTCTCCTGACAGAGACGAATCTGCTTCAACAACATCCTAATCGTGACCCGATACTTGGGAGTGCTTTGAAGCAGCCAATCTATGTTCGCTGTGTAGTCGCTGTTAATGTTTTTTATTTAGTCAGGGTCCTCTGTTACACTGCCGTCTCTGGGGCACATAGCAGCATCTGGCTTCCCCGAGGGGAAAGAGATGAGAACAGCGCTCTCCTGGGCCCTCGAACCGACACAACACTGACACTATCACTGTAAACTGTCCTATCTGGAATCAAGAGGGATGCGGGAGAGAGATATGGCCCATATTAAAAATACCGGGCTTGATAAGGTGTTGTAACTTGGGAAAATTTGCGACGATAGGTGAAGAGAGAAGTTTTGGTAACACTTTGCAATAAGGTCCCATTTGTTAACATTAATTAATGCATTAGCTAACATGAACGATGAGCAATATGATTTTACAGCATTGATTAATCTTTGTTAATGTTCGTTAATAAAAACACAATTCCTCATTGTTAGTTCACAGTGCATTAACAGATGCAACTTAAAAATGCAAGTTAGTTATAACTAATGTTAACAAATGAAACCTTATTGTAAAGTATTACTGAAATTGTCATTCACATAAAATGAGGGACGTAACCATTAAAAGGTGCAGTTTTGACCCTAACCCTAACATCAGTTTATGGATTTAAACTCATAATTGAGGATGCATGCAAATAAAAGGTACATAAAAAGTTGTTACATGGCAGTCTGGGTACACAATTTTCTCTCACCCTCTTTGTAGCTGGCTCCTCTGCCAGGCTCCATGGAATGTAAGTAGCTGTTAATTTAATATGCAAATCACTTTGTTGTCAGTCTGAATGCATTTTCTAATTAAAAATGTGCCATCAATGTGAGTAAAAAGGATTGGGGGCTGGGGGCACGCAGAAGAAGAGAGGACGTGATCAAGGTCTGGTGTAATGAGATATTACAGGCAAATCAGCCCTTAAAGCGAGAGTTGAGTTCGACATGGCGAGCGGACCAGCGGGTGGACTCTTTTAACAGGAGCGGAAACTGGCGAGCAGTGCAGCATGGGTAATATAAAGGGCTTAGTGTTGAGTTTGATGTCGTGCCTGTGGAAGCCAACGCCGGTCTCTGACTCGAACTCGAGCATACAAATAATAAATCAGATAGTGTATATGCGCAGGGAGGCCGGTGGAGATTTGTGTCATGAATTCAAGGCTTATAAGCCCCGTTTACACTAATAGCGAAACGTAGCAACAACACAATCCCATTCATTTCAATGGAGAGCTGGCGATTTCACGAGCAACAGTGACCACTGACGACAGGATAGGCATGTCCGGTGACACGACAAATGTGAGATAACTTTATGCAAATGAAGAGTGACTTTCGGAAGCAACAACCAATAGGAGTTAAGTTAGTGGAGCGCACATCCTGTATTGCCACAAGATGGAGAAGTTATTTTAGCTGTCAGCAACTTTCCTATAAATTTTGATATGCCTCTATATGTCTGGTACTCGACGTGCTGACTCGCACGTCCTGATTTTGCTGAGTTAGACGCGTTCCTGGGTCAGGATATTTTGTTGATCCTGGAACAACATTCCTGTCTGAAAATGTAATCCTAACCATATCCACACCCCTAAAACTAACCCTACCCATAACTTATTCCTAAAATCAGAGGGAATAACACTGATGTAGAAGCACCTGACCCTGGTTGTAAACCTAAACTTTGTAGACATAAACTTGTGCCTCAAATCTTATTGGGTGGTTGGAATGTTGTTCCAGGGTCACAAAAGATGTTGATCCAGGAAAACGTTGCACTTGGTGAAATCAGGTTAGTGCTGTCAAAAGTACTGACTGCGTCGGAATTCAAAAAAATTGATGCTTTGAGTGCCATTGAGCAGATTATTAAACACTTTTGATTGGCCTTTGTGTTTGCGCGCTCATCGGATATGTCTGTGATTGGCTACGATGATCAAAGCATGAGAGCGTTTGAAAGCACACAGAAGTGTTTGAATTTGAAAGTGTTTTTAAAGCAGGAGCGTTTGAAAGCAGACGTCTATCAGTGGACCGGAGCCTCATTGAGCCTCATTGATGTCTATTTACAACATGTTTTTGAAGCGCTGATCATTGTAGCCAATCACAGACATATCTGATGAGCGCGTGAACACAGTGGCCAATCAGAGGTGTTTACGAATCTGCTCAACATCGGTCAAAGTGGCACTTTTTTTTTTTTTTTTTAGTACCGACTTGGTATCGCGGTCGATATGTTTGACAACACTAAATCAGGTTCTGTGTGAATGGTATCGTGAATCCAGGCCCCTCCGGTTCTACTCGCACCGTTTCGAGCGGGATTTGAATGGGAGTTTCTGGCATGGGAGGCGGGTGCGCTAATAAAGACCACAGCCTCTAGCATCAGTCGCTAGCACACCTATTAAGGACAGGGCAGTGAGGTTTAGACACACAGCTCTTACTAGCTGGCCTCCGTTACACTTGCACTTTCACTGCAGATAAATAGCCATGATGACAAAGAGCTGTTCTCGTTCATCTTTAATATTAAGCATTTAATGTACTGAATACATTTATATTTAGTCTTATCCCTCCAAAAGTTTTGCTTTTAGCAACAAAAAAACATCCGTGAATGTCATTCACAAAGGTAACCAGTGGTGGGAACGCCCCCTAGCGACATATCCAGCTACTGGCGACATGCAGCGACAAAGTCACTGGCAGTGTAAATGCAACTTTAAGGTGCTGTCATGTTAGTGAAAAATGTTGCATGTAGAAAAGTCCATTGTCTATTGTCAATAGTGTAGCAATGTATGAAGCACAGCTCATATAGAAGTCACCTTTAAACATGCAGTTTTCTGTAGGTCAACATGACAAATTTGACTAAATTGAACATGACAGAAATTTGCATTGGGAACTTTTTTCACCCTCATGTCACGTGAAACTCCTGATTTCCCAGATTCCTATTGAAATGACTGGATTTCACTCGAGCAACAGTAAACGTGACCACATCTCAACACCAGAAAAGTGCATTAAGAAAGTAAACTGGGTCAGCTTTCCTGTAGCTCAGTGGTTAGAGCATGGCACTAGCAATGCCAAGGTCATGGGTTCGATCCCAGGGATTGCACAGACTCCGATACAAATGTATAGTATAATGCAATGTAAGTCGCTTTGGATAAAAGCGTCTGCCAAATGCATAAATGTAAATGTAAATGTAAATTTGATTTCATGTTGACAAATGTCAAAAAGAAAATAAACAAAACGCTGAACAACATTAAAGGTGCGGTCACATTTACTGTTGTTCAGACAATTTTCACGGGCATAATCCCGTCATTTAATAGGAATCCGTGCAAATGGGAATTGTGTGCAAAGGCAAAAGGTTTTCCAAATGTGACCACACCTTTTGTGTTCATTTTAAAGACCTATTTTCTCACAGTTCCTTGCACAATACTATGTTATGACCTCAAAACACTTTTTTTAGTGCATGACCATAGTGCATGATTTGTAAATTATATGCATTTTGACGTTTGCATTACATAACCAGTTTCATATATACGTCGTTTCTGATGTAGTAAACTTGATTGATAGCATTGCACATTTGTCACAATTAAAAAGCTCATGGTCTGGTAGAAACAAGCTAAAATGAAATGCATTTTTATCTCACGTTTGCTTTTGTTGACACTATCGGTTAGGTTTAGTGTAGGGAGTACGATCTTCTTATTGCGTCTGATTCTGGTGCATGCAGTATCTTGGTCTTGTTAGACCTCAGTGCTGCTTTTGACACCATTTGCCATTCTGTTCTGCTGGACAAATTGCATAGTTGGCTGGGTCTTTCTGGAACAGTATTCAGTTGGTTTCAGTCTTACTTAACCAATCGTGCCCAGTTTGTTAGCTTGGGTAATCACAAATCTGATTCCGTACCTGTTCAACAGGGAGTTCCTCAGGGTTCGGTGTTGGGCCCAATTTTATTTAACATATACATGGTTCCACTTGGGCAGATTATCAGTAAATACGGTCTTGGGTATCACTGTTACGCAGATGATACTCAGATTTACATCACCACTAGCCCTGATGTCCATTGCTCATTAATAACTAATGTAGTTATAGAAGAGATCAGTATGTGGATGGAGAATAACTTTCCAAAGCTGAACGGCTCTAAAACTGAATTGATGCAGTGGCAGCTACTCGTAAGGCCGATCAGACCAGTTTGGTTGTTGATTCCAGCATGGTAATTCCTACTTCACACGTGCAGAATCTTGGAGTTATTTTTGATCCGCAGATAAACTTACCCCCAAAAAAGTACCATAGTAACCATGCATTACAATATTGTGTTACTCCCTAAAAAAATAACTAATTGCATTACTTAGTTACTTTTTATGAAAAGTAATGCGTTACATTACTTCTGCGTTACTTTTTCTCTCCGGGGCTGGGCTTGCTTGTTTGTTTTTTAATAACAACAACAATTTAATATAGTTTATTTGAAATATCTTATTTGAAAAAGTAACTTAGATATTTAGTTGTAAATTGAAAAAGTAATGTGTTACTTTACTAGTTACTTGAAAAAGTAATCTGATTACGTAACTCAAGTTACTTGTTATGCGTTACCCCCAACACTGGTTACTACTGTAAAACCATAGTAAACAAATATGATATTTCAGTGATTTTAATTAATTAAAAAAACATTTTTTTTTACAACATTGGTCATTAATAGCAATTTGCATCAGTCTTACTGCAGCAAATGGAATTTTGATGGAATCTAAAGGGGTGAAAACAACAATAGTGGAGTTTTTAAAGTAAACTACACAACGCACAAAGATTTCACAACTTTCGCAAGCAATATTTTGGTGGAAACAAATCTGAGGTAGACCTCCGCCCCACCCGCAAGTCATGCTATGGAGATAAAGATAGGAGAGGCGTGTGGGTGAGTGTTTGTGTTGGGGGTGGGGTGTCAACTCAAGCAGGCTTCCATGTAGCTAATTTATTTACAGATTTAATTAGACCGATTGAGCCCTCAGAGTTCTGAGAGAGTGACTGAAAAGCAAGGGAGAGAAAGAGAAGTCGAGAGAGAGAGAAATGTTGCCAGCGCTACACTACTTTAATTACTCTCTCCTGCACCAGATCCCCTCTCACTGACGTCTGGGGAAAAGCTTAATTAAAATCCTCATTATTTTACTTTTAATTAGTTCCCCCCTCTTTTGTTTCCTTTCACCATATGGCCATGTTCCGTGGTCAAATTAACGTAATTGAGCTAATTAAGCCGATCGCCTTAATTATTCAAAGCGCTCTGATTGGATGAGGAGCTGGCTTTTTTTCACCCTCCCTCTCTCCTTCTCTGACATTCTCTGCTCTGGGAAGTTCACAGTTGTCAAGTCTGTCTCTCTGTCGCAGAGGCCCTACTGATTCACTGCACAAGTGGCTCATTACTAGCTAACACTGAGGAGACATGTTCTAGAAAGCGATCTGATGGAGACCTGAGGGAGCTCGCGACAACCGACCGCACCCTCCTGTGATATGAAAGTCTAATGAGTTGATGTTACATGTAGGATCACGAAGAAAAGAGCCTGATGTGAGTGTTGTTTTGTCCAAACGTCGAGACTCGGCGAGATAGAGACTGAAACGACTAGCAAATGCTCTGAGATCTGTAGTCTAGTGTTTTGCAAGTGTGGTTCAGATCACTTCCTTTCCTGTTCCCTGATTATTTCCTGTTCCCTCCTATACTATCAATATCAATAAATGTGCCAAAAACAAAATACTTGAAATGAATTTGGCAACGCCGCAGCGGGCTAGCGGTTAACATGCAGATTCCAACATGTGTGAGTGGGAAGCGGGAGAAGGAAATAACTCGGTGTGTGACTAAAAATAAAAAAAATGTATTTCATGTTTTAAGGTACAAGGTCTATTGTGCAACAAAAATAAACAGTTTACAGGCACAGGGTTGAATGTTTGCAATGTTTTTCGGATGTATGCGTCAGCAAGGGAAGGCGGCATCATTTTACCTGCTGTGACAAGTGCAACAAGGTGAGGTCAGAAACATCATGTGTGTGTGGGAATTGGAAAAATAGCCTGTGACACCAAAGCGAGAAAGAATCTGACTAGAACGGGATTGAAAAATGAAAGGTAATAGTTGGGGGCTGGATGAAATATTACTTATTTTTGGTTACATTTTATATTAGGTGGCCTTAACTAGTATGTACTTAGCCATTTGATACAATTTACTGCTAACTTTACCCCTAACTGTAACCCAACCCTTACCCCAAAACCATTAAAGGGATGGTTGATTATTTCACTTTTTTAATTTTAGTGTGTAATGTTGCTGTTTGATCATAAACAACATCTGCAAAGTTACAACACTCAAAGTTTAATGCAAAGGGAGATATTTACTTTTACAGAAATCGCTTTTTAAGGACTACAACAAAAGGCTGGGAAGGACTACAACAAGTTTCTTCCCTGGTTGTGACATCACAAACCCCAAAATTTACATAAACCCCGCCCCCGAGAACACATAACAAAGGGTGTGAGGCCATGTTGAGCTGCTTTAGAGAAGAGGAAGAGTTGTTGTAGTAGAGTGTTGTTGTCATGCAGTCATTTTACGCCGGACTGCTTCACAAACGAGGGTCAATTCAACGCTGGATTTGCACAAAAGATTAACATGACGGCACATGCTAGTGGATGAGTTGAATCAACTCCACAGCAACTACATACATTTATCCACTAACCATTCAGAAACGTCCAGTTTCATTCTAAAAGTTGTAACTTCTTCCTGAGTCTCTCCATCAGTGTCGACTCCGGTTTGAACAATGTAAGGCTGAACACCGTTACTGACAATCCTCATTTTGGCTGCGTGAGATTCTCCAGCTTTGTTGTTGTTGAGTTGTTAAAGCTCCGCCCTCTTCTGGAAAGGGGGCGGGGAGCAGCAGCTCATTTGCATTTAAAGGGACACACACAAAAACAGCGTGTTTTTGCTCACACCCAAATAGGGTCAAATTTGACAAGCTATAATAAATGATCTGTGGGGTATTTTGAGATGAAACTTCACAGACACATTCTGGAGACACCAGAGACTTATATTACATCTTGTGAAAGGAGCATTATAGGTGCTCTTTAACTCTAACCCTCTTAACTCCAAACCTAACCATAGCTCAACCTCATGAAAATGTGTGAATTTTCCAGAACAACATCTAGTTAATATGTTAGTACATAGAAGTTAAAGCCACCTAATATAAAGCCTGACTCTTATTTTTAGCAGGAGTGAGACAAAATCTTATGGGTTCAGGACTGAAAACGCTACTCTTGAGGCCTAGCGGTTAGTATGCACTCTCCAAATCTTCATGCTGTGAGGCACATGCCATGAGTTTGATTCCAGCTCATGTCATTTCCTTGTCTTGTAAAAGGCGGTTGCTAACATGTGTCTTAATGGCACTACAGAGATTGCCATTAAACATCATCAGCCGAACAGGTAAACTCATCTACTCACTAGTTGCTTTCACAGCCTCACTGTGTTGATAATCACACTCTTGCAAACTATTCTAGCTCAAACTTTCAGGAAAATGCTTTTAATAAAGACTGGAAGAGTTGTCTGAAGCATAATAGTGGTGCAATGAAGTCACGTGACCGTGGTGTTGTTCGATTATAGCCTATGTTTAGCTTTTTACTTCTGCTGATTGTATTTAGGCTCCAAAATTCATAAAAGTTGTTCATTTGTGAAGATTATCATGGACAAAATGTAAAAATCATAAACTTTTGTTGGTCACAAAGCTTATTTTCTGCAATAATCCAGAAGCCAATAGAAAAACTGTATTGGGTTTTTGTTGAGGGAACTATAGGGTGAAGCTAACGTCAGGATTGGACATCGTTCTGTTTCTGCATCATTTCCCATCCTTTGAGAACTATTATTATAGTCGGCATGAAACGGAAGTTGCAGTAGTCTTTTCTTCCCTATTGTGACACATATGGAACAAGAACAAATGTAGGGCGGAGCTTGATTTTGTCTGTGTGGAATTGATTGGATGGTTGTGGTTTGCTATTGGTGGATCTCATGTGAGTGACAGGTTGCCCCGCCCTCGTCATCAGAGAAGAGATGTCGCTGCAAGAGGGAGGGGAAGTTATTCTGATTAAAAACTATGAAGCACATGAATTTAACAAAAATCACAGATAAATTATTTATAATAAATATTGCAATATTTCCAAAAATGAGAAATGTCCTTTTTGATTTCATGGATCACATTTTAAGGTGAAACTTTAAAAATTTGAAAGCTATAAAGGTTTGTCAGAGCTGTGAGTTAGAGGTTTGCATATGCATTCTGACATCATTTCCTGTGTCTAGTGTAAACAAAGCCAAAACAGAGAACACTCTAGGTTTGAATGAGATGCAGCCTAGCATTTACATTCTGACACATTTATACATAGTGCTAATGAGGGGAATGAGAATATGAGTTCATGTCATTTTATGTTTGCACATCATTTCCTGTCTTCTCTGTCATTGTCTTCTAGTGTTCACTGTTCCCTATTCAGTGAGTGTGGGATATTTGTTAAAGTTCACTTGACAAATTGTTTTTTTTCAGAACTCCATGCAAAGTCATCACACACAGACGAAACTTTATATAAATATTTATTATTAATAAATTTAGTATTTTAAAAATGCACTAAATTGAGTGATAAATATCTGTTGTGATGTTTAATACGAAAATAAACTTAATTTGGTGTGTAAAATAATCGTTCTAACCCTACGTATAACCATCAACATCCTCAAATATCAAAGGAAAATGTATTGATGTAAAAAGCCCCTAAATCTAACCCTAAAATCTGATTGGCTACAAAAACAAAAAACTTGTCCTGCATGGTGAAATTACTGTTTTATAATGGAAGACAGCATCCCTGTGCGATATTTAGAAACAGAACGTTTGAGAAGAAAAATGTTCTTGTTCATTGTTAGCTAAAAATATCCATACTCTTCTCTTTCCCACTTTTTCACAGCATGAGCCATGGAAACTTAGCCAATTAGACTCATTTGCATGTGTTAATATGATTAATTAGTGAGTATAAACACTTTTTCCATGACAGAAGCAGCATAGCAATTCATACACCTGCAAACTTTTTCCAGATCGAGGATAATGCCTGTTGACTAAGAGGCTTTTTTCTCAGACCCTCTAATTGGCATGTGAATATGCGTGGTTAATTAGGAATATGCAGATGAAGCTTGATTGGTTTGAATGCAGAGTGTAAGTTGAGGCACGGTGGGATTCAAATTGTGCCGAGGTTTTGATTTCCTTACTTATCAAGATATGAAGATAATTGCAATTGTGATCATTTGCATACGTTAATGAATTTGCCTGATGCTTTTCAATCGAATGTGAAATAAATAATTGATGCCGTATCAGCACCTACACCGACATCAGGGAAGACTTTTTTTTCAAAACTAAGCGCATTAAGGGGCCGTTTTGGAGCTCACTAATTTAAAGAACGTATTGCCGCATCTTTCCTACAAGATTCAGCCCTTATGAATTTCATGGTGCTTTTTGCTGTCATGAGACATTAAAATGTATTAATGCAAATACAACAAATTTAATAAGACTAATGCAGATTAGTCATTTTCTGTACACACACGCACATACATACATACATACACACACACATATATATATATATTTTTTTTTTAATACAACAGTTCTTTCTGGTTCTCGAATCTGATTGGCTGAGAGCCGTGCGATATTCCGCTTGTGGCGACTGTCATGGCGGTCGAGCAAATCCACCATATTTTCTAAAAATATTACTGTTGCATGTTGTGTAACGAAATGTAGTTTTAAGAGTTTTTTAGGTGAGAATGTAGTTGTTTAGACCTGAAATATGTGACTTTAACTTTAACATTGCGCCTATTTTACAATTTGTTTAGACGTTTTCACAGATGCGAGCTCCAGGCCGTCAACGGCCATTCAGTGCTCGTGTACCCGCCGAGAACAGCTTCATCTCGACCAGTCCTTCGGGAAATTTGTCGCTGGCTCTTATGTAAATAGTGTTTAAACATGAGGTATAATTCATTTGGGGTATATCAAATGGGCAATCTTTGGTCTTATTAATCTATTACATGTTCCAGAGCAAATCGATTTGGGTTAAGGGGAAATTTAAGTTTCATAACTTTTATATTTTGGCTATATTTAACTTAAATCCTCTACTAGAGTGCTGCTTTTGTATGTTTGACTGAATTGTTTGCTTGTGTTTATTTCCTATTGTCTTTTATAATGGCTATTGTTGTTCATTTAAATATTGTTGTTCAATAAACATTATTTTATATAAATAATATACCATATTTGGTATTGAGAAAGGGTCCTTTAGACTGTGATATGGACTTACATACCCCTTAGCTGTTAACCACGGCTTCTTTGGGCTTATTGCTTTAGTTACTCACTTGTGCCATCAAACTGTTGTATAAACTCAATATCACATGAGTAGCAGTGCGATATGGCGGCATATCAGCACGCTGTGATTACGTACGGCCATATCGCACTGCTACTCGTGTGATATTGCTCATACATACAAAATTACTATAAAAATTAGTTTTGCTTTTGGTTAGGAAGTCATTTACCCCCAATTAAATCTCTTTCAGCCAGTGTAATGTTGCATGTTTACTAGTCAAGTTATTGTCATTCAATCGGCAATAACCTGTAGAAATACTACTGTAAAAAAATATTCTGCGATGTGGAAAATACTTCAAATTCACACTAAAATAACACATTATAAACATGCCACCAAGAGTAAGACAGGGTATGAACTCCACAAAATGTCTATTTCAGGAAAAATATATTTCAGCATGTCAATTAAATCTCAAAAAAGGGAGAAGAGCAATTTCCCACTAGTTTAGAAGCAGCTTCCTCAAGGGCAGGAGGTTGTGAGAAGGGAGACAGGGTGAAAAAGTTGTGCTGTGTACTTTAATTGCGACATGGTAAACATTTAACGTGCGTGATTGTTTTGAGGCAGCGAACGGAAAGGAGCGACTGCCTCTTAATTAACGAGGCGGCAGATTAGGCCTTATTAAATTCAAACACAGGATCAGAGCAGAGTTCAGCCTCCCCAGTGCAACAGCAGCACAGATACGGCACTCACAATGAACCTACACACTCCACGCTCACATTTAATTGCTTCTGTAATGGTCCGAGCTCAAGCCCTATTCATACCAACCCTTTGGGTAATCAGGTCTGCACCACAGAGACCAAAGCTAATAACTATAGCAGAAATAGTAATAAACAATGAACAGTGAAATCTGGATGGTAAAAAGGGACAACAAATTCATTCTAGACGGCTGGGTTTTGTTGTATTTCCCATTTATTAGATAATTACACCTTAAATAGACATCACGTGTTGAGCAGATAATTCAGCCGTTACAGAGAGTGCTGGTATAAAAAACATATTTACAATTCTACACCCTGAACGATGTCCAAAAGATGTACGAATATTTTCTGTTTTTGATGTCAACATGAAATCAACTGACCCAATTTACTTTCTTAATGCTCTTTTCAGGTGTTAAGTTGCAGACACATTTATTGTTGCTCAGCAAAATCCAGTCATTTCAATTGCGATCTGTGCAAATTCACCACCTTCACCAACAGAAAGCAGCTTGGTTTCAAAGTAACCTCTGTGCACTATTCATAGTTTTCAGTCATGTGACCGACAAGGAGACCTGGAGGGCAAAACATCCACAGAACTGCAGCACAGGCCTGTCAGTTTTCCATCTCAAAAGAAGAAAAACAATGATATGTGAACAAAATGCAAGTTTTGGGCACTAGTGATCCATATCCAGCACCTGCTGCAGTATTTCAATCACTTAAAACAGCAGGACCTTAAAAAACAGTGATATTAAAAGATTAAATTCAGTATATAGCTTATTAATGATGCACACTATATACAGGTGAGCAGATAAGCCCAGAATATGAACGCAACCCACTTAATGGTTAAGCGGTTTTTTTAATAATGGTTTTCTAAGGAAAAACGCTTAACGAGAAACGGTTGCGTTTATATTCTGGGTTCATCTGCTCGCCTGTACATCATCAACAGCTATGTTTCCACCCAAAGTTGTGAATTTAACTTATGCGCAAAATTGGAATTACTCATAAAACATTTGTGAATAAAGCAGCGTTTCCATCCAGTGAGTGGAAGAAAACAAAATCACCACTAGCCGAGTTTCCATTACAGATCTGCGCAAAATGTTTTCTAAATGTGATAAAAAATATATATATATATTGTGACAGCGTTAACATTAAACTGATGTTATGCGACTAAAACGTACTTTTTTCCTAAGATAAGTCATTCCAAAAATCATGGCAACAGATGTTAGTAGGTTTAAGTATAATCGCAGCCACTGCTCTAGCCGTTATTTTTAAATCGAAGGAGACATAGCCGTGTTAACCAAGCATTAATGGCAAGGTGTTTCTGGATATTTCTCCCTCCTATCAGCTTAGAGGTCTTGATAAATTGTGGCATTTTTTGTTGTTTAGAATCCAGTTTTCCTGTAATTCTTTTGTCTTGTATGAGTTTAATGAAGAACTCTCATCCTCTGTCCAAACATACCGCGCTCTCTTTAAAGAACGATCGACTTTTACGTACACCTGGTGACTTGTAAATGCGAAAAAACAAGTTTTGTGAAATATTCCTTTTTCAAATTGCCAGAAAAACCACCTCATGAGAGCGTAAATTTTTTTTTGCCAAATGTGAGTTTTTGCGAAATTGACGTGTTTCCATTGGGCGTATTTTCAATCTTGCGATTTCAATTTGCACAATTTGAAGGGTAATGGAAACGCAGCTAGTTCTGGGAGGTAATTATACCGAACCACTTTGACGACAGACTCTGGCTCAGGCATTTCATAACGACCAAAATATTTCAAATGCTGTGCGACTCGATCGGTCTGCTGGTTAGTGTCGTTATGCTGTCCCTTCGCAAAGTCACATGACTTTTTTTGATGTGCATTGAGGAATTCATTTGGTTGTGTTGCCATCGTAGTTTATGCGCACGTTTCTTATTGGATAAAAAAAAATTTAACCGACTTAAATGAGCGCATACGTTTTTTTTATGCGCATTTTTAGCATTTATGCGCATCTTGCCAATTTAGTGCTTTATATGATATCCCAAAATGTGCATAAAAATAGGTGGATGGAAACATAGCTATTAAGGTGTATACTGAATTTGAACTTTTAATATCGTTAGTACCTGGTCAAAATAACTGGTGGACAATGGAGGAAAGCCTTGTTTTTGACCCTCCAGGTGGGCGTTCCTAATAAGGGTGTGATGTCACATGAAAAGAAAGGGGAAAGAAAAGCGTCAAACAAAATGTAATAACTTTCATGTTGCCTCTGAAATACTTATCTTTTTCATTTTATTCTCCATTTTTGATTGTAATAGCATTTCTTTATTTTCTAAAGTCCTGCCCTACATTTTTTCTTGATGAACATCCTGTTTAGATCGGAAAAATAGGTTGTGAATGCAGTTTCATGTTGACTTTAAAGTGTACACTGCTGTCAGATGAAGCCTTCTCTGTGAGGTTAGATGTGAGACAGACAGGATATCCTGTGAGAAAATAGACGTGCTACTTCTGTTTTCAGGGGGTGAGGGGACGAGAAAGCCACAATATCACCATGAGAGATACTGCAGAATCCACCACAGTTTGATATGGAGTCAGATACACAGACACTCTCATCCCAAACTCGTTCTCCGTCTCAAAGAAACTCTTAAGTCTGTAAATTTGGGCTTTAAAACTGTAAGTGCTTCAAAGGATCAGTGTCTGGAGGATGGCAGTGATGAGGGTAAATAGAGAGAGGAAGGGGCGAAGATGACGGAGAGCCCTTCAGCAAACCTACAAAACACAAGTCAAAAGACCAAAATCATTCATTGTACCATATTGACCTTAAAGAGTAAAATAAAAGCATGTACTCACTTTCTGGTCAGGCAGGACTGGGTTGCTCTGCAGATGAGTACTGAGGAGTGCAGCTCCTGGGCGGTCGTGTTCGCAAAAAATGGTGCCGTTTACATAGTGGAATCGGTCACCGGGGACCAACTGGTTTCTGCACGTCGCACAGGAGAAGCACTGGAACAGATGAGAGAGGAATGAGTACATTTATACCTTTTGCCGTGTTTTCAGTGCTGAATTATTAGCAGTGCGTTTTATTAAAGCATGCAGAGCTGCTAGTCAGGGTTAGCCTTCACTGAACAAACTGCCTTGGCTCAGTGCTCAAAATTATTTTTTAATAAGTTAATCCCTGTGCAACCAAGGTCAGTTCCATTTTAAACAAATGAGACTGAACAAGCTTATTAGATGAGAACGAGAACATTATTATGAGAAGCTGTGGTATAGCTAGGCTTTGTCCAGAGATTTTTTTTGTGCCATACCATTATGTGACAAAAATAAATAATGATTATTCACACATTTAATTCAGCTCTAATGAGCATCTGCTCTTTAGAAACCCATAAAATGTAGAACTGAAGGGATAGTTCGGCAAAGAAATTTAAATTCTGTCATTGACTCACTCTCATGTCATCCAAACCTGTATGACTTTCTACTCTTTTTATTACATTTTATTCTAAAATGTGTTTTTGTCCATACAATTTTTGGACCCCATTTTACAAATATACATGAAGATTTCAGATGCAAAAGCCGCTAAATGCCACCTTCATCAAAAATGAGATGAGATTGAGCGAATGCTTTCCACACACGGTATACGTTCATCACATACTTTCGCTTCAAATCCACTAAATCCCAGTGTCAGCCCATTCAGAAATACTGGTTTGTTGGCAGAAACCAATAAACACCACTTCCGTTTGTCAGCAAAAGCCTCTAAATCCACAGAAAAAACAATCGAAAGACGCAAATCAAATCATATGATTTCAAGATGAATGACGGGGTGCGTATGAGCCGACTTTTAATTCCCGCGCTGCAAGTTATCATCATGTTTTGTCCATCATTACAGTGGCAATGGCAAGATTTTGTGAGATTTTGCTGCTGTAAAACTGACAGAAAAGGACGTTTTACAATGTCTTTTTGTCCATAGAGGTGGACTTGGAGGTTTTTGCGAAAAAAGCCCACATGGACTTCAGTCAAATTTGTTAAATACCAATTAATTGACTAAAGTGACATTTTTGAAAAAGAGGCATTTCAATAACCTTTTTTATTGCCATTAAAGTGAAATTACTGAACCTAAACATAGGAGCCTGGTAAAAAATAATGCTCATTTAAAAGAAAACATGTCAGATGGACTAAGAGGTTTTTGCTTCTGAACTTTCTGTAGTAATAACAGTAAATTATGCATAATTACATGCAGCTAATCCCTAAACCAAACCAAACCCGATTCCTAACCCTATAGTGAGGACATGTTGTTAGGGCTCATCGATTATGGCAAAAATCATAATCACGATTATTTTAGGTCTATATCAGAATCACAGCTGACACAATTATTGGTGGGCGATATATAATCAAATTCTTATTTCCCGATGAGAAATTTTAAATATCAGTGAAATTTCGCAATTATCATAACTTCAGCAACTAATGTAAGAGAAAGGTCCTTAAAATAATTACAGAAGACAAGTAAACAGTCAGCAATATAATAAGAACAAAGAAACTAATTACAAAGAATACGGACAAAAAAAACACAACAGAACGAAAATACAAATTAAACAGTGTTTTAAGTTTTTCAGGAAGATGCACTGTGGTATTCAGATAATAGCCAACAACAAAAAAGTGAATAATCATATGTAAAATAGCAGTGTTATATAACATATATAGTCATATACTGTCATATAACACTGCAGTCTTACTATACACATTAAATATAGATTAATCCTTATTAAAGCTACTGAAGTTATTCAGTCAAAATCAGAGAGTGATTTTCCTTTGTCATTTGTTGTTTGATTATCATTAATGACAAACAGCAGCAGGTTTATTAGGCTACTGTCACTTTAAGAGCTGCATGGATCTAATATACTGTTACACACGCATTTTCTTTCTCAATTGTGTACATTTACTTAAGACATAACCGACTGTGTTTACGTGAATACTCTCCAAAAAGGCTTTTTGACATTTTTGTGTGTATGCGTTTAGGCGCGTATCCGAAGCTCATTTGCTTATCCGCATTTGGCTCCGACTCGGAGTGCGCACACAGAAAGCCGCCTGAGAAACAGAGTCTCTTTTGCAGCTTAATGCACTTTTAATCACAGTGTTTAATCTCAAACACGTCCCACAGTTTAGCAACAGTAGACTGCATTTTACGACACTCACTTATTTGGCTGATTTGGATGCGAAGTTTGGGCTTTTAGGGAGGAAGGAAAGCGCACCGCTGTGAAGGAAAGGAAGCTGTGCTGGACTGAATGCGGCAGCGGCACAATAATCGTTTACCTCGATTATCTCGTTATCATAACTGAAATCGATAATCAATTACGATTAATCGCACAGCTCTACAATATTACTAAGTACTTAAATTCTGCAACAATAAAGTGTTTATTTTATGGACAAAAACATTCTTCAAAACATCATCTTTTGTGTTCCGCAGAAGAAACCAACTCAGGATCTGGAGACACATGTGGGTGAGTAAATGACAGAATCTTTATTTGGGGTGAACTATTCCTTTACAATGCTTCACATAACCGACCTTGAGGTGGTAGACGTTGCCCTGTGCCCTCATGACCATTTCACTGGCGGGAATGGACTGACCGCATGCGCTGCAAGCCCCTGTGTGCCCAAACAACCTGGAACACATGAGGTAGAAGAAACACATTAAAAACCCTTTCGAAATTGAATTTGCTTTATTGCAGCTATGACTTCAGCGGTGTAGTCTCCCACAGAGCTGACACACCAGGCTGAACATTAAACGATGGTGTGTGGCACATCTACGACAGCACGCGGCGTCTCTGATGTTCTCTGTGGGAGCGTGCGAGAGAGAACGCATCTGCAGAGATCATCAGCACCCGGTGGATGCAAATGAGACCAATGCAAATCAACACAAGAACAAAATGCTTGTCAGCATAGCATGACAACTACAGCTTCAGACAACTTTTGAATTGCAAATGACTGTGGAGACTCTTGCCTCAAACGGCCTCATTATCGACTTGCGTCTTTGTTATAATGATTAAGATTTTGAACGTGGTCACTAGTAAATGTGGAGGTGAAAAAATACGGGTCTATGAGTTAAAAGCTTTTTTCACACTCATTATTAGTTGTTAAATCTAAATCACTTCATGCATGGTACTTTAAGAGTGTAAGATGAGTTTTGTAAATTTAGCAGACTACCTGATGAAATTATGGTTCAGTGAGCAATTAAATAACTTATTAAAATATAAAAGCAACTCAAAACAGAATTTTAATGCTTGATCGGTGAAATTGGTTGCTTAGAAGTTATAATAGAGGAGTAGAAATTAAGGGCTCAAACAAAACCGCATGTTCGGTTTATTGTATATGTGGTTTTCTATATTTTCAACCCTGTTACTAAAATGAGGCGCATGTCTAAATGCAGTTTAACATCCTGGTTTCTGTGATCTTGTGTTTTTAGCAATAAACAAAAACATCAAATTTACACAGACAATACAATGAATCAGACTTAAACAATTAAACAGTAAAATGTACACAAGGTTACAAGTAACAGGGCTGAAAATTAAGCCTAAATCATGCTCATTCAGCTAGTACGGAACCAAATGTTGGTTTGTAATAAGTGATAAACCTATATATCCCATTTAAAAGATCACAAATAAAAGAAAAATGTGTTGGTTCACAAAAACTTGAGTAACAGGGTGGAATGATTAGAGTCAATACAATGTGTAAAAATAGAGAAAATGAAATATGATTATGTATGTCTTCCAACTACACTTTAGAAAAGGTCCAAACTATGTTACTCCCTGGATGTCACAATTTTAAGGTTTTTTTTTGTTTTTTTGTGGGGGGGGGGGATCACAATAACAGAGTTTACACTAAATATTTTGAATACATTTTTATTGATTAAAATTTGTTCTAGAGATTTATGGTAACACTTTACTTAAAGCCTTTATGTATAATACATTATAAAGGTATTCATAATGTACGTTATAATGAATTATATTTTTTCATAAATAACTGTAAGCCAAGTTAAAATGCATTACATTTGCAAATTCTTTGTACATCTGAAATTGGCTGTTTGTCATGTGTTTTAATGCATTATACTCCCAAAAGATGTGTTCAATAAATAGTTTTTTTTATTTATTTATTTAGAGCATTTTTATGCTTAATCGGTGAATTAGGTGCTTAGTAGTTATATTGAGTAGAAATAAAGGGCTCAAACAAAACCGCATATTCGGTTTATTGTATATGTGGTTTTCTATATTTTCAACCCTGTTACTAAAATGAGATGCACGTCTAAACAGTTTAACATCCTGGTTTCTTCGATCTTGTGTTTTTTAAGCAATAAACAAAAACATCAAATTTAAACAGACAATAGAATTAATCAGTCTTACACAATTTTAAATAGTAAAATGTAAACATGGTTACAAGTAACAGGGCTGGAAATTAAGCCTCAATCATGCTATAACTCAGTATAGGACCAACTAGAACAGGATCGAACGCTGGTTTGTAATAAGTGATAAACTATATATCCCATCTAAACAAAAAATGTTTTCACAAAAACTTGAGTAACAGGGTGGAATGATTAGGCTCAACAATACAATGTGTAAAAATTGAGAAAATGAAATTTGATCATTTATTTGTCTTCCTACTATGCTTTAGAAAAGGTCCAAATTGTTGCTCCCTGGATGTCACAATTTTAAGGAACATTATGGGGTTTCTTTATTACAATAACAGGGTTTACACTAAATATTTTTTAGAGATCTACGGTAACACTTTACTTAAAACCTTTATGTATAATACATTACAAAACGTATTCATAATGTACATTATAATGCATTATATATTTTCATAAATAACGCTAACCAAAGTTAAAAATGCATTATAATATTTGCAGATTCTGTTTTCATCTGAAATTGGTTGATTGTCACGCGTTTTAATGCATTATACTCTCTAAAAGGTGTGACAATGAATAGATATTATAAATGCATTATAACTGTGGTTACAATGATTCATGAGAACATATAATGCATTATAAGATGCATTACGAGGCATAATTAATGCATTAAAATAGTTTTATAATGCATTGATTATAAGTAGTGTTATCAGATTTCCTACAATAAGTTGACCATCAGATCATGTCAATATGATTAATTGCTGGATGTAGTTGAAAAGGTCATGACCTCTGAGCTAGGATCCCAGCTAGGGCTATACAGAAATACTACAAATAATTGGAATGTCATCTAATCTTAGTTGATCTAAAAGATCTACTGTAACACAACAGATCTAAATTACATGCTTATGTCTCAGGCTCTTTGACGTTGGGCTGCGTCTGACCTGATGTAGTCTGTTCTGCAGAGGATCATGCCTCCTTTGCTGTAGCAGGTGGATCCGATCTCTCCCAGCTGAGCCTGACAGCACGAGCACTTGAGGCAGCGTGTGTGCCAGTAGCGCTCCATGGAGAAGAGCAGGAAACGGTCAGCGATTCGACCCCCACAGCCCGCGCACGATCTGGACACGCACGCGCCGCCCGCGACCTGACTGTTCACCATAGCTACGGCTGGAGAGAGGCAAATCAGAAGCTGTGGGATCATAATAACCAACAAACTGTATGATATATTCTTTCTATAATTGATATAACGGGAACAGCTGTGCCAGAACCACCATAGACACTAAGGGGAATGTTTCCCTCCTAATATACAAAACAGTGGTCAATCAATATGGATTTTTTTTGAGTACCTCTGATGAATGATATTTGTAGGCGGTGAAGCTAAATAAGCGATTAAGTGTATGTGCAGCCTTCAGTAGACCTAAACTATACAGTGATGCAAAGACATTGATCAACAATGAGATACAGGACAGTTATACCGTACACTGCTGCTGGATGTCATGTCTTTCTATATTTTCTAACCACTAAGATGTGAGAGGATTACCAGGAATTAGAGTGTTGAAATCGTGAGATCTGTTCAAAGAAATAGAAATCGTTGCTGCCTTTTGACAATTTTTTTTGTCTGTCTGCATCAAGATAA
>RJVU01069130.1:2170955-2185651 GCA_003731715.1 Anabarilius grahami
AACTACAAGTCGCAAGAAAAGAATATAATTGAACAGAAGATTTATAATACACAACATGTCTTGAATCCAGTGCATTTTAAACTTTAAATTCCCAGCTCACACATTGCAACTTCGTCTAACTTGAATTTATAATGAAAATAAACATCAACATCAGCTCATTTTCGCCCGTGTGAAGAGGGCGACTCACCTCGAAGAGCTTCAGACCGCAGAGACTCTATTAATGTGAAATTATCCTCAACACCTCCTCCTCCTGCTGCTCCTCACGCGCTCATTGCAATCTAATTAAAGTTGCTTTGTTTAGATGGTGAATGAACAGCGCGTGCGAAAGTTACTGGTTCCGGCGCATCGTGCAGCAGTCCAAAACAAGACCTCGCGCGCGTGGACTTGGACGTTATTCCGTAAGCGACTTCTTCCAGCAGAGCAGCAGCATCGCGTGAAAGCGTCGCGGGTCTTTTTTATCGTTGGAGTGACGTAACAGAGCTGCACACTTCACCTTGATAGGTTTGATCATTTAGGGGCGTGGCATATAACATAATAATCAATATTAGCCTAATAAATATTCATGTCACGCTCTTTACAAATATATATATATATCACTTTAAAAGGAAAATAATCTTTATTCTCAAAGAATGAATCAAGTAATGCAAGTTCACTGTACGTGACACTAAAGTTGCGTGCACAGCAGAATATTTAAACTCACATGCAGCTCAAGCTGAAAGACTCGGTTGAAGGATGGGAAGTTCGACTCTTTTTTTTGGAAGCGGTTCTTTTGAACAGTTCGGTTCAAAGAACCGATTCAAAATTCCAATTTAGTGATTCTTTTACGTCAGGGCGTTTTACTTAGTATAATATTCTAAAACAGTATTTCTGCCCCAACACAATTGTTTTAATATATGATTATTGTTTTAATACATATATTGTTGACACTACAGGCTGTTTTTTCAGGCACCTGTCAATTTTGAGATTTTGCGCTTTTTGGCTTTTCATAAAGTGTTTTTTCAGACTGGCGGAAAGAAAACATCCAAAATACACTTTTAAGTGTATGTTTTATAGCACTTTATCTATTTGCGTCTATAGATTTCAATTACAGTAAATATCTTTAAAGGCCATTTTCTCAAAATGAGTTTTTTCTCCTGCTCTGAGTCACAAATCTCCACTTCAGCTGAACTCACACACACCAAACTTTACAGTTTTATTCCTATCTATATTCTGAAGGTTTTTACAGAGGGATTTGTTGATATATAATTTGCAGGATTTTATACAACATTTTATTCCTAAAGAAATGGTGAAAAAAATGGTGTTTTTCTGATTTATGGAGTGATAAAAACCAAAATTCCCTCTGTAAAAACCTTTTAATTTAATATGTCCAAAAAATTAAACGAGAATTTTGAACCAGACTTCATCCAATATTCAGATTTTTGTTCTAGAAATGTATGCAAATTAGCGCATATTTAATTAGATAACGCCTCATTTGCATATTTAGACATAACATTTTAGAAAACTTGTAATACAAAAAATGTTTGCAATTTTTAATGTAATCAACCAGCTGGGGAAGTATGGTGATATCTATTAGGTAATTTTTTTACCCTATTCACCTGGGGTGTCTCGCCTTAATATATAATATTAACATTATTTATATTAATACTAATAATTTTAATAATTTTAAGTCATCCAGCAGCCTTGTTGGATGTTTGCTGAGGCCTAGTGAAAAATATTTTTTTCGATTACGTTTTATTAATAAGGGTGTTTACTGTAATTTCATGCGTCCTAATTAAAGTCATGATTCAGTAGTTTAGAACCCAAATATAATTTGCATAACACGTTAACATGCTATTTATTAAAACCAACTCTTTTGATAAAACAATCCAGTCATGCACATATTTTCAGTATGTTTAACATATCTGCTATTAAAGTAGTTTTTGATAGCATCGATCATCATATTTGACTCCCAAAGCTCTCAATAGTTTTCAGTTGATTCCATTAAAAAAAAATCTAAAATTGCAAATACAACAGAAACAGCCACATAATCTCTCTTCTGAATTCATAACCTTTACTGGAGAGAGCGTTTTGCCCTAATTTCAAGGTCACATTTTACTGCTTTTGCACCTGTGTGTTCTTGTGGGTACCACTAGAGGTCAGTGTTGACTGAGTTTGAACACATGAAGTAAAGCAGACGATAGATGCAGACGTCATCTGCCAGTTGATTTTTAACATTAACATTATTTGAGGATAAAAAACATATATTTTTCTTTTTAATTTCAATTTTGGAAGTCTTTTTACCCTACTGCTCCACCAAGTCTTAATTTATCCAAATGTGAGATTAGCCTGATGTGTTTCCTGTTTAAGTATCATCATTGTCGCTAACCAACCTGACCATACATGTTTTATTTATTGAGGTAAAAGTTAATGTGTGTTTGCTCGCCTTTAACCCTGTGGCCTTCTGTTCTGGTTTCCGACATACTTCTAGTTCCTCTGTCAGATCCCTGCTGAAACTCTCATCTGGCTGTTATCTGCATCAGATCTTCCTCTTTCTCTCTGTGCTGCACCCAAAGACAGCTTGACCTGACTGATCAGAAAGGTTTTTTTAAAGGTGCTAAAGAGGATGTTTTGTTTTATACATTTTTGCAATATTATTTGAAACTGTCTTTACTAACTGATAAAAGACTATTTATTAGGTGCACTGAAAAGAATATTATTAATATACATCATCTGTGCACGAGGTAGGGCCTTAAAAACATCAGCCAATCGTTTACGCGATCATCGCCTCTGGCTTGTCAATCACTGCCATGACGTTCCTTGTGAGAGACGCGCGGCTGCGCGCTCCAGTAACTTTCCACACTCCACAGGCGCCGCATGCAACGTTTTTGTCAGGAGACAGGAGTAACAACTGCAGATTATGAGTTACCTGCGGTGAGTCCGACATAATGAATCCACTAAGTGTGTGCGCGGCTTTAAGTCGCGATTGTAAGGCCGATTATGAATGTAAATTGATACTTATGACTGATCGCGCTCAAACGCGTCCAGTCAGAGCCAGTTGCGTTCAGTCTGCGATTACAGTCGGTGTTCAAATTCCATGTGAAAGTAGATAAATCTGCTTCAGGAGCAGGAAACAATCGCTGTATGTTGAGCACAGTCTTAGAATGTTTTAGCTAGTCGTTAAATGTGTGCCCGGCTTAATAACACAGCGAATGCCGGTGGTAAACACTCCTGCACGAGTTTTGGGAGGCGTTCCCTCGAAATGGAGGGGGGTTGTTCTTACGCATGCGCTCATTTCAAAAACTCAGTCGACGAAAAGATCCTCTACCACCTTTAATTGTAGTACTTACTTTACTTCAGTTAGTTGTCAAAGGAACATTTCTAATCTTGTAAGTTTTTCATTTATATTATTTTAATACAGCTTTAGCTGCGTTGGAAATCGCATACTGTTTAGATTGGTAACTTACTACATTTGAATTTGCGACCGTTAAAAAAGTATATAGCCCCGCCCCTTTTCAGCGTTGCAGTGTTGCCAGAAGTACGATAATTATCGTATTGTACGATAATTTTGACATCTGTACGATGTACGATCAATAATGAAAAAAATCCCATAATGTACGATAATTTCAGAATTTTGTGACAATTCAAATGATGGTCGTTATAACAAAGTCCCTTTAAGACAAGTCATTTCACTCAGCGGCCATCTTTGAAACGCCTCTCCGGCATTCAAGTGCAACTCAATGAATGGGGAAACATCAAATTCTCCAAATCTGTTTGCCAAGCTTTCGATTAAATTACATATTTGTAATTACCAATGAAATCTGACAACAACTGTCTCATAATTTTTTTTCCAAACGCTCGAATCATGACAAAAAACGGTATTTTTCAGGCTGGATCAAGCTAATGCGCATGCGCAGACCTAAATGCGCGTCTCTTGCCTCATTTCGGAGGCTCGCGTCTGACTGTTTCTATAGAAACCGGAGCTTTTAACGGCCGCTGCAGTGACTCGATGACTTTACCAGTCGGCCATTGGCTCTTAATTAGAAGGCGGGACTTATTCCGCCATATTGCGCGTTGCACTTTCTCCCATTCAAAACAATACGAGTGACGCGTCTTGTGTTATTCTATAGTCTTTGGTTACAATCGGCTTATACTCATTGATCTAGCTGCGGATCCTCTACGTCAAGATTGTAAGGAGAACGTGAACATTGTTAGGCACGTCTTCCATCTCATCTCATGTTATGTCTTTTCGGCCAATCATAGTGGAGAATGACTCTCACGAGCACAAGTTAAAGGGTTAGTTCATCCAAAATATAAAAATAATATCATTTATTATCACCCTCATGCCGTTCCACACCCGTAAGACCTTCATTCATCTTCGGAACACAAATTAAGATAGTGTTGATGAAATCCGATGCCTCAGTGAGGCCTGCATAGCCAGCCATGACATTTCCTCTCTCAAGATCCATTAATGTACTGAAAACATATTTAAATCAGTTCATGTGCTTTACATATGAAGGAGGAAGCAATGGTGTTTGAGGCTCACGGTATGTCATTTCCATGTACAGAACTCTAATTATTCAACTATGCCAAGGTAAATTCAATTTTTAATTCTATGGCACCTTTAAAATGTTGACACCTTGTAGTACACATAAAATAAACATAACATGAATAGAAAATAAAACGGCTCATAAACTATTTAGTTTGACCACTTGAGGTGGACGAACAACATTTTAATTTTCAAGGTTTTATTGATGGGGGGGAAAAAGAGAACTTTTAGGAGTTTCAAGCACTATTTTGTGAATCATGAAAAGTGCTGCTAATGTATGAATATTTTACTGTTTCACATGACACTTGGTTAAGCCCGAAGGTCCATCTCCTGCTATTTTCCTCAATGTCACAAATTGTGCTGCTATGGAGTCTTTTCTCTTTGTTTGAAGATTGTTGTTGTCAAGGTACATATATTAAAGTTTTCAATGGCTTCTAAGAGCAGTCTAGATCAGTTACTCCGACTTGGCAAACAAGTTCCTTTGGGGATATGTGAGGCCCTTAGAGCAAACATCTCAGAAATAGGCACGTTTTACGTCAATGATGACGCTGAGAATCCAGACAAGCTTGTGTCCATGGTGATGGCAAGCAGTTCTATGAACCTTCTTTAAGTTTTTTTAATAAAAAACATATTTTTATATCATGTTTAAAATTCATTGTCCGTATTCTGAATTAAGAACATTGATATTTTACATTTGTTTCAACTGTTTTTCATGACTGATGTGACGACCTCAACATACTACCTTCTAATTAAGCAGGCCTTTTCAGACTTAAAGGAACACTCCACTTTTTTTGAAAATAGTCTCATTTTCCAACTCCCCTAGAGTTAAAAAGTTGAGTTTTACCGTTTTGGAATCCATTCAGCCGATCTCCGGGTCTGGCGGTACCACTTTTAGCATAGCTTAGCATAGTTCATTGAATCTGATGAGACCGTTAGCATCTCGCTCAAAAATGACCAAAGAGTTTCGATATTTTTCCTATTTAAAATTTGACTCTTCTGTAAGTTACATCGTGTACTAAGTCCGACGGAAAATTAAAAGTTGCAATTTTCTAGGCCGATATGGCTAGGAACTATACTCTCATTCCGGCGTAATAATCAAGGAACTTTTATCATGGGTGCAGCAGGCGCAATGACATTACGCACCGCCTGCGACCCCGTTTGCACAGGGAGCGTGCAAACGCAACTTTTCATTTTCCATCGGTCTTGGTACACGATACAGAAGAGTCAAATTTTAAATAGGAAAAACGTAAAAACTCTTTGGTCATTTTTGAGCGAGATGCTAACGGTCTAATCAGATTCAATTAACTATGCTAAGCTATGCTAAAAGTGGTACCGCCAGACCCGGAGATCGGCTGAATGGATTCGAAAACAGTCAAACTAAACTGTTTAACTCTAGGGGAGTTCGAAAATGAGCCTATTTTCAAAAAAAGTGGAGTGTTCCTTTAAGGTCCGTTCGCACCAAGAACGATTACTATAAAGATTACGATAACTATATTGTTCTGTTTATTCTAAGTGCGCGCTGTATTTTTGTCGCCTGCCTCTTTAAATGCTCAAGCTCTTTAAAGTAGGATGGATTCTTATTGGCTGTCAATGTTTAAAAAAATCGTTTTAAAAAAGTGATTCCAACAATATTGTTTCTCTGTGTCGTTATCGTTATAGTTGTGGTATGGACTCTGCTATTATTTTATATTTAGAATGATTTTTAGAACTATATCTTTATCATTGTAGTTATCGTCCTTATGGCCTTTACTGTGGTTGTGGTTTGGGTTTTAGTGATCCTCTAAACTGCATAAAGACATGATCGAGGGCTATATGCATATGGATATGAGCTTGGCAGAGCAGAGTGTGGAATTTGAAAGCCGGCTGTGATGTTTGTTTTGCAAAGCCAAGAGAGCGAGACCTCAACCAACAGTCGCTCTCGCTCCGTCTCTTTGTCTCTTTCTCTCTTTCTCTCAGATACAGTATGTAAGTTTAAAGGGATAGTCCAAAAAATAAAAGTCCTGTCATTATTTGTTTAAAAGCTGTGCTGAAAAAATGTTTCACATTGCTGTATTTTTTAAACAACAAAAGCAAGAACAAATGTAGTGCTAACAGCACAAAACAGTAGACTCAGAATCAGTATTTTATACTGTATTAATATAGTAAAATGCCTGTGAAATGTGACTGTACCTTTAGGAACATGCTAGCGGCAAACTAAAGCATGATAGAAACATGTTAAAACATATCAAACATGCTAACATTGCCTAACAACACTACTAACTATTATACTAGCTACAGTAGCCTATTTGATTAGCAATGTTCTTAGTGATTTTGTGAGGTCTGAATGTTTTATGGGGACTGAACTGGTTTGATATGGTTTTGATTGGGTTTAATGGGGTCAAATGAAAGGGGAATAATATGGTCTGAGATTTTACTTCATCTGATTTTCTTTTTGTCTATCTGGCAAAGTTTGTCATCAAGCTCTACTCATCTAGTTTTTGCATGTTCTTTAATAAAACAACAGTTGTTGAGGGTGGAAATAAAAAAAGATTAAGTTACAATAGTTTTATTCGTTTTAAGTCACCCTTAGAAGTTTGCTGAGGCGCCCTAGTTGAGAACCTACGGAAGAGGATTAGGGCCAAGCAATAATAAATAAAATAAAACCATCTCGAGATTAAAGTTGTTAAATTTCGAGAAAAAACTTGTTACATTTCGAGAAAAAAGTCGAGATAAAATGTTGAGAATAAAGTCATTAAAATACGAGAATAAAGTAATTAAATTACAAGAATAAAGTAATTAAATTACGAGAATAAAGTAATTAAATTACGAGAAAAAGTCGTTAAATTACGAGAATAAATTCGTTAATTTAATGAGTTTATTCTCAACATTTTATCTCGACTTTTTTCTCGAAATTTAACGAGTTTTTTCTCGTATTTTAATGACTTTATTCTCGTAATTTAATGACTTTATTCTCGTAATTTAATGACTTTATTCTCGTAATTTAATGACTTTATTCTCAACATTTTATCTCGACTTTTTTCTCGTAATTTAACGAGTTTAATCTCGAGATGGTTTTATTTTTTTATTATTGCTTGGCCCTAATCCTCTTCCGTAAGAACCACAGAATCAATCAGTTACAAACAAGCATTTTTCCTGAAAATGTTTATTTTTTTGTGACACAAACTGATCAGCAAAGTAATTTATATTCATCATCTTAACTATACAAATAGTCCTTCACTCCTATACAAGAGAGCGTCTAGAATTTAAAGTATGCCCCGAAAAATGAAGCAGTCTCAAAGAGTCACTCCACCTATAGTGAAGCCTGTACACTGTACAAAAGACAAAGCAAGTCTCCACTGTACTAAAACAGTCTCCATCGTTGCTTTCTTCCACACATAAACTTGTTAAAAAGACATCTGTGTACAGAGTAAAAACTCTGCAGTGTAAAGAATGGACAGAAAATATATTAGTTTAAAAGCAAACATTTAAAAAAAAATAATAATAATTTTATCCCTTAATAATCAGGTAACTCACTCAGTGATGTACATAATATCTGTAACACAATCTCACCTCCCTCAATACTAGTGCATTTTCTTAACCTTCGAGTGAAAGGAAGTCATTCATCTGAAGCCAAATATATTCACTTATCCTTCGAGATTCAATAAAACACTTCAAAGCTAAAAATAGCACAATAAATAAAAGCAGAAGTGAAAACATGGGCAAACATGTGCATATGAGGCGGGCAAATCTGTCAAAAAAATGTGACCTGGACATGTTTTCATAAGTTTTACTCCAGAACAGGGCCAAAGCAAAAGAGAAACACATAAAGTGCAATAACTATACAAATCTAGAACAGAAGGGCGGTGACATCGAGCACTGAAATGCGGCAGCTGACAAAGGAGAAGTTTACTATTCTATAGTTCAGGTAACATCCCTGAGAACGGGTGTAAAAAAAAAAGTGATTTTTAGCCATTATGCAATGATGGCGCGTTGAATGTAGGAGTGTGTGTTCAGTGAGAGAAGGTGTGTATGTCGTTGTGAAGGCTGACGGTGGGTGAGGAAAGCTCCCTCTGAAGCCTGCAGAAGCTTTTGCTGCACCGGCAGCGCTGGATCCACATGACATTTCGTGTGATGTTCTCGCCGTCCGGGCAGCGGAATCGCAGACGCACCGTGCGGGATGCGGACGGCTGACAGCACCTGCCATCCACACATGAGCCACACGTACGAGGCCGGTAGCGGTGAGCCGTAGAGCAGCCGGCGAACGTGATCTGCTCTGGTTCCCGAGACCTCACTGTCTGTCGACACTTCTTTCCTTTCTAAATGACATAACAAAGCAACAAGAAACAACTGATTAGAGTAATAATACCTCCATTCCAAGGCATTATTGTAATCATCTTTGATTAAGGCTCAAGGTACACTACTGTTGAAGCCAGAAGGAAATTAATACTATTATACTATTATACATTAAATTGATCAAAAATCATCTGGCAGCTATTTGGGGCATTCAAGACCAATTCATATGTACTTGAATAAAATCCTGAAATCTCAAAAACTGCTTGCCACATTCACTTCTAATGCTCAAAAAGCTATTTCAGGCTAGACCAGTCAATGCGCATTTGTAGTCTTAAGCGAACGTCTCATGACACTGGCTGTGTCTGAAATCCCCCGGGGCCCTTTACCCTTAAATAGGGCACTATTTGAGGGGACAGCCATTTGTAGTGGTGTCTGAAACCATAGTGGACGTTATCGAGTGCACACTTTCCTGTAGCTCAGTGGTTAGAGCATGGCACTAGCAATGCCAAGGTCATGGGTTCGATCCCAGGGATTGCACATAGCCTACTCAGATACAAATGTATAGTATAATGCAATGTAAGTCGCTTTGGATAAAAGCGTCTGCCAAATGCATAAATGTAAATGTCATTCAACCCTATAATGCACCTCAATAACGAGTGTTCAATGGATGTACGCTCAACGGCAAGAGAATATCCATATTGCTCTGAGAGTTGCATGCCAAATGCGCCAAAATGAATGAATTTTTAGTTAGCTTAATGTCTTATCTTAATTAGATTGTAAAAATCTAGTAATCTTTACTATTTACATACTACTCAGAACATCCAGGTTAAGATTAATTTATTGGTTTGAGTGCCATTTTGTCTAGAAAAAAAAAAGGGTGGGGCAATTCTTAAAGGGTTAGTTCACCCAAAAATGAACATTTCTGTCATTTATTACTCACCCTCATGTCGTTCTACACCCGTAAGACCTTCATTCATCTTCAGAACACAAATTAAGATATTTAGTTTGAATCCGAGGGTTCAGTGAGGCCTCTATAGACCTAGAGCGCCAAAAAAACCAAAATAACAACTTTTCAACAATATAGTGATAGGCCGATTTCAAAACACTGCTTCGGAGCTTTACGAATCGAATTAGTGATTTGGATCTCCTATCAAACTGCTAAACTGCTGAAATCACGTGACTTTGGCGCTCCGATTTGATTCGTAAAGCTCCGAAGCAGTGTTTTGAAATCGGCCCATCATTATATTGTTGAAAAGTCGTTATTTTGGGTTTTTTTGGCGCGCAAAAAGTATTCTCGTCGCTTTATAATATTACGGTAGAACCACTGAACTCACATGAACTGATTTAAATATGTTTTTAGTACCTTTATGGATCTTGAGAGAGGAAACGTCATTGCTGGCTATGCAGGCCTCACTGAGCCATCGGATTTAATCAAAAATATCTTAATTTGTGTTCAGAAGATGAACGAAGGTCTTACGGGTGTGGAACGACATGAGGGTAAGTAATTAATGACATTATTTTCATTTTTGGGTGAACTAACCCTTTAATAGACTCATTTCCTCCACTTCTGCAGTTATCTCTCTCTAGTTGCATTCATTAATTTCCCAGTCATCTTGAATGTTGAATTGTCAATACAACTGAAACATTTGAGAGAACATCACATAAGCTGACGTCATAAATTGATGTTGATATTCCTAAATGTTCTTGTTTTAACTCGCCATTATGCTGATCGGTGTTCCAGTTGTTTGGGCAATTGGAACTTCATTTATATTATTCTAATTCAATTCCTTTTGATGCAGCGATGCAACAAGAAATCACAGTTATTTGGTTTCAAAGGAAGGGAAGTAATAAACAGGTTGAATAATGATCTTTTATATTTTTATAGTTAACACTTATGTCATAAACACCTTGTGAAACCTTTAATTGGGTTGATATAATTCCTCTAAATTTGTGAAATATCCTTCAATTGACCATGCTTGAGTCACACACAGACTTCAATGGTTACAACAATGGCAGCTATATAAAGTCAAGAGTAAATCTAAAGTAAATTATCAAGTACTCTCTACAGATCTTTTTTAGTTACTAGAACTCTAGTGCAAGTGAACTATACTAACTAAGCATTTGTCAGTACAACATACTATTCATATTTCCCTTAGTTTTTAAGGCAATCAGTTTCCATGCTTTTTTTTTAAGTAAGTCTAACTTATTAGATACGCTCACTCGTTTTCATTCACTCCTTCAAGTGAACTATATTAGTGGAGTAATGTAGGGAATAGTGAATGAGGGCTATTTTGGCTATTTTGAACACAGCTACTGTTTCAATGGCTGTTTATTAATCAGCGATTGGCTCTTTTATTTACAAGGCGGGACTTATTCCGCCATGTTGCATGTTGCACATTCTCCTATTCATAGTATTATGAGTGCACCGCCTTTGTATATCTAAAGTCTTTGGTTTCTTCTGACTAGTTAGTGGGAAATGAAAAACCCAGAGTGGATCTGGAGCGGAGTGATTACAGTGTGCTTTTTGTAGAAATTGCTTCAAATCCACTCAAAACTCTGATCCAGTCCATGCCTTGTGACATGCTTGAGTTTTTGGCTTCTTCTGGAATAATTTAAATTTTGAGAAATAAATGAACTAACTGGACAAATTTTGTCTGAAACATATTGCTACTCAAAATTAAAGGTAAGGCAGGCAATGTTTTTCATAAACACATCTTGTTATACTGGTTGAAACTCTCTTTACATCCTAATAGCAATCAATAATAGAAGTGGTCTAAATATAAAAAAAAATAAAACATATATCTTCTGTGGTAGTCTTAGGACCAAAGTATATGGGTATATATGTACAGATGATTTTATATTATGTGTACACATTACATATATCTCACCTTCATAGCAGGAGTGATGTCACATTCTCGGATCTGGCAAAGGCGCGTCTCTCTAACCAGCCTGCACTGTGCATTACTATTGGTCACTCGACTCGAGATGCCAAACCCACAGGAAGCAGAACATTCTGACCAGTCGGTGGTCTGTGGGAAGCATTTGGATGTTGGGAAGGGAACCAGAGACACCGGCACAGACGCCCACTCTGCAGGGTTAATGAGAAAAGAAAGCCATAAAGAACACATTTCACCTTTGTGGTTGCTAAGGTAGTTTAAATGTGGTTGCTCTGGCACTTTTCGCCGCACTGCTAGGGCATTATGGGTGGTTACTAGGGGGTTCTGGGTGGCTGCTATGCACTTGCATAGTTAAAAGAAGCCAAACCCAAGTCTCTGTGAAATTCTGCTCAGATATGTTTTAGGTAAACATACATAGTTCAGTCATGAAACTCTTCAATCTTCAATCAATCGTTTTGCTCCATCTACGTAACCTATTTATTTTTGTCCTGAACTGGCTCAACTTAGTGCAGTGCACCATGGGAATTTTCCTAGCCCCTCACCTTCCCCAGCACCACCTGCCTAGATTTGCTATAGGGTTTTTTTCCAGTGTGAACACACTACTCACACTATTCATATACTGCAGAAGTATACATGGGATGCACCTAAAGCCTATGCACACTCCATTCTTATCAATTAAATGCTGTTTAATTCTATTTCGAGAGTTGTCATGATTGAACTTAACATAACTGATTCTGAACACTGTTCAAGCTTCTTCCATAAAAAACTTTAAAAGTAAACATGCATAGAGAAGTTATTCATTTTGTTAAAGTACTTTAAAATACAAAATGGTAAAAAATAATGGTCCCACTTTATATTAAGTGGCCTTAACTACTATGTACTTACATTTAAATTAATAATTTGATACAATGTGTACATACATGTTTTTACATTGTACTTATATTTTAAAAACACCTGCATGTAATTACATCTGTAATTAATTTCTGTAATAACATTTATAATTACACTGTTGACCCATCCCTTACCCCTTACCCCTACCCTTAAACCTACCCATACCACCAAAGCTTTCCCTAACCTTACCCGTATCCCACCTCAATAGCAGCAAAAGTGTTTTGCAATTTAATATGAACCCAATAAGTTCATTGTACTTATTTTTTGATGTAAGTACATAGTAGTTAAGGCCACCTAATATAAAGTGGGACCTAAGTGTCACAGGTATATTTGTAGCAATAGCCAACAATACATTGTATGGGTCAAAATTATAGATTTTTCTTTTATGCCAAATATCATTAGGATATTAAGTAAAGATCATGTTCCATGAAGATATTTTGTAAATTTCCTACTGTAAATATATCAAAAATAAATTTTTGTGAGTGAATATGCATTGCTAAGGACTTCATTTGTACAACTTTAAAGGCGATTTTATCAATATTTAGATTTTTTTGCACCCTCAGATTCCAGATTTTTGAAAATCTCGACCAAATATTGTCCTATCCTAACAAACCATACATCAATGGAAATTATTTATTCAGCTTTCAGATGATGTATAAATCTCAATTTTAAAAAAATTAACCTTTATGACTGGTTTTGTGATCCAGGGTCACATATTATTTATAATATATAATAATTGTTTATTTTTCCATTATTAAATGTTACTTGAATTTATTCTCAGGGGCCCCAATAATGAAAAGAGTAAAATCAATCTCGAGAGATCATGAGGGCTATTGTAGTTAACTAAAACTAAACCATAACCATAAAAACAATTCCATTACATAAAATAAAATAAATCGTATACTTTTTTCATCTAGTTGCCAAGCAGCATTTCTCATTTTTGTTTAATTTAAAGTGACTAAAATAACTAGAACTAAAATAAATATGTAAAAAACTATGTAGACATATTTCAAAAAATATATATATAATAATGGCAAACACACAACTAATTTAGTTAATACATTTAACAAATAAAACTGCATAAAATATAAAAATAAAAAGTCAAAATTATTAATGAAAACTATATTAGTATCTCAATGATACTAGAATGGAAAACAATACCTTGAAAGGAGCCCCTCCTGGACAGGAAGCTGTCGGGGCTCTGCAGGAGTTTGCTGATGTGGTTGGACGGGGTGTGTTGAGGACGGGGGTCCGGCGGCTCTTCACTGATGCTGTTCTCATGGTCGCACAGCCACTCCTCACAGCAGCGGCCCGGCAGCGTCTCCAGGCGAGGGTTGGTGCAGTGTGTGCTGGGCAGAGGGATGTTGTGTGGGCACAGAGGCATGCAGCCCACCACACCGTCCATACAGCTGCACTGGTGCTGACAGCTGGGCTGGAAATCCTCTCCGTGCTGATACACACGCCCACCAAACTCACACGGACGTCCCTGAGCGTCAGCTGACACACACACACAACAGCGTTCATGAGTTCAGTCATTCAGTCAAGAGCCTCTGATGGAGCTTTGATATGCATATTATTTAATATCATAAAATTATAACCTAATCACTTTTGGGTTAATTTTAAGGTGTCCATGTTACAGTGTAATTATACATTTTAGGTACTGAGTAATAGTGATTAACTACATGCTTTCTATAGGGTTATGGTTAGGATCAGGTTTGTTGTAGGGTTAGTTGCATGTAATCATGCATCATTTATAGTTATTACTACATGTAACGTGTAACAAGGTTACCAGTTAGTGTTAGTTGCTTTTAATTATGCATTTACTGTTATTACTAGAGTAAATACAGTGGTATGCGAAAGTTTGGGAACCCCTTGCAGAATCTGTGAAAATGTGAATAATTTTAATAAAATAAGAGGGATCATAAAAAATGCATGTTATTTTTTATTTAGTACTGTCCTGAGTAAGTTATTTTACATAAAAGATGTTTACATACAGGTCCTTCTCAAAAAATTAGCATATTGTGATAAAGTTCATTCTTTTCCATAATGTAATGATAAAAATTAAACTTTCATATATTTTAGATTCATTGCACACCAACTGAAATATTTCA
>RJVU01069130.1:2207555-2222662 GCA_003731715.1 Anabarilius grahami
ACCCCTGTCTGGGAAAGCCTGACTTAATGTAATATGTAATACACTTCATGTTGCTCACAAAGAATGGAGTATATTTTCTTTTTATTTGTATTTTTATATCAATATGGTACAAGATTGTCTTATTCAAATAACGTGATAAAAGAGTTGTCAAAAGTAATCTAAAAGTAGTCCGATTACATTACCTAAAATGTGTAATGTAACGGATTATGTTACTAACTACAATTTTTGTCATGTAATGTGAAATCAGTAACTGATTACAATTTGTAAGAAATCTACCCAGCTCTGCACTCAAAATCATCAAAATGATTCAAGAAAAAAAATGTTGCAATTGCTTCTGGTGCCCTAAAAAATTTGCCAAGGCCATGGACTCCCACTCCATGAAGCTCCCGCCGCACAGTTTTTGTGCTGATATTAATGCCAGTGGAAGTTTGGAACTCTTATCCACACCATGTGCCTCGCTGACCCGTTCTGTGACTTTACATGGTCTTCAGCTGCTGTTTCTAAACGCTTCCAATAGTACCACTTACAGCTGACCATGGAATATCTAACAGGGATGACTCCCAAAGTTAGCATCCTATCACAGTTCCAAGCTTGAACACTTTCGAATGACTCACTTTTTCACAACTGTTTGTAAATGCAGACTGCATGGCTTGATTTATACACCTGTGGCAGTGGGTCTGATTGAAACACCTGAATTCAAGAATTAAGAGTTGTGTCCCAATACTCTTGTCCATAAAGTGTAGTAATCATCACAGTTATCTTTATAGTTATTGCTCTTGGTGCAGGCCTTAAGAGCACAATAGTTGTGAGGTCCTCTTCCAAGCAACCACACAAATCTCTCTGGTATTGTGATTTTATCACATGTCTCTTTTAAGTGTGTTTGAAGGTCAGAGGGGCTTGTGGTCAGTCTGTTCAAAACAAACACTGGCAGTCAATGACGCGTCTCGGCCGTTGTGTGCGTAACACTTTACTGCAGTTCTGCTCAGGAGTCGAGCTGCGGCTCTGTTTGTCCTTCTGAGCTGTGTTTGTTCAGTTTAGTGTTGGAGTTCCTACTTACGAGTTCAGACATCAGTGTTTGAGTGGTTTATGTCGAATGGATTCGCTGCCTTTTTCACGGCACAAATGTAAAAAGAAGAGCAAATTTGATGCTATGTATACACAACTTATAACTAGAATGTTCACTTCCTGAAGAAAATGTGAGTGGTGCTTGCTGTGTTCAACTACACTTCCTACATTTGCTAACATTTTTTACCTGATTACCATGATTAGCATGTTGTTAGTATAGAGGGTATGCACGTGACGTCACTGTCGACTGTTATGACTGCGGTCACGTCCACTGAGTGGCAAAAGACTGAGCGGCAGCATTGGTTTTCAGCGTGAATGTCGCGAAAAACACACAAAACACATCCAAAGCGGGAAAGAGCTTTGTGATTGACTGTACAAATAGCTTTGACACAAAACCTGAGGTATATATTAAAAAAATTGCAGAAAGCAACAGAATAAAAGCAAATGTATCACTGCAATTCACAGAAACAGCTGGACTCCAGCAGAGAAACATGGATTTACAGTTCTCATTTTGTGTCAAACTGTTGGATTTTAAGGTAAAATCATACCGTATATATTGTATTGTTATATATTGTGTTGACAACTCATCAATTAAATATTAACTATCTTATATTCTGCATAATTGGGTGATTTTAAATAAACACTGACAAAAACTATACTACAAAACATGCTGTTTTCATGCATGTATCTTTGAATGCAAATGAGCTGCTGCTCCACGCCCCCTTTCCAGAAGAGGGCGGAGCCTGTAAAATTAAACTAACAAAAACTAACAAAACATCTGTTTGGTTTTGATTAACATCTCTATCACGGTCACGCTTACATGGCAGTACAGTTCTTTGTCATAAAGAAAGTTTATTATTTGCATGCATTTTAAAGCCATATCAGTCTAAACTTCTGATATATTGTAGTTTTCTGAGCGCACAGATGCGGGTCCCGTGAGCATTAAACTAAGTTCTCTTTCATGACTTGTTGCGCTTAAACTGTCAAAAACACTCAAAGTTCACAAACACAGTCAGTTATGTCTGTGAACGTAAACAGCAGGGAAAGAAATCACATGTATTTATTAGATCTGTGTATCTGTGTAATATGAACCAAACAAAAGAAAAACAGAAAATCACTCACTGCTCTTGACTGAATAACTTTAGTAGTTTTAATAAGAATATATTTCTTACTTGAATGCTGCTGTTAAATGATCTGGAGATAAACATGGCGGCTCACAGAGGGCGGGGTCTATGCTAATAGGGCAGAGTCCGTCACCAGTTGTGGGCGGAGCCTACACATTTGTCTCGTCACAAAAGCTAGAATCTGCAAACGATTTGTTCTGAGACACTGCTTTTAAATTTTTGGTGATTAAAAAAGAGGAGTGGGTGGATTTTTATCATTATGGTGATTGTGTAACACTGCCTACACACATTTATGTTCAAACCATGTAAAAGTGAATTTTGCATAATGGGTGCCCTTTAAATCTAGATTAAATCAAACTTTAAACTAAAAAATAAACACACAACTGAACCAACATTTCAATCCTGGTTTTCATTTACATTTAAGATAGATTAACTTTAATACTGTTGCTCAATTATTTTATACTTTGATTTAAATTTCAGTTTGGGATTAACTGTAAATTTACAGGTGAAGAGACTATATGCACGGTTACTTCCTGTTTGTCGTTAAGCCAGGTCGGGCATTTCCGGTGAACTGTTAGCTGTTCATTCTGTACTCGCTGTACATCGACACAAAACCATCAGTGGTTGACTTTTTAATGTTGTATTCATATTTTCATGCAGTTATCACATTTATTTAATTTGCCAATGAATCAGTTTTATTGATTGCAATAAAGACGAAGCTATTGGGACTGTGTCTGTAATTAGACACACACACAGATTTTTTCCCCAGCACTTCAAATGTTATTTTTAATGTGATGACATTACATTACATTTACATTTATGCATTTGGCAGACGCTTTTATCCAAAGCGACTTACATTGCATTATACTATACATTTGTATCTTGAGTACGTGCAATCCCTGGGATCGAACCCATGACCTTGGCATTGCTAGTGCCATGCTCTAACCACTGAGCTACAGGAAAGCTGACCACAATCATTATTTGATCATCCTTCTGAGATTGTCCCCACTGTAAAACCGAACGATTGAAAATGAAGGAAATTCAACATTTGATAGAAAACACTTATTTAAAAATAAAAAAGACAATAATTACCACTATAACCAGCAGGTGGCGGCAAAGTAGCATTTATTTGTGCATATAACAGCCATTTCCTCTAATCATTTTTCACTTAGTTTTTGACTAATTATTAAACATTATAAAATAACTAGGTTTAAAAATACATTTTGTCAATGTGAAGTATGAAATACTCAAAAAATCTCATCAAAAACAATAACTTTTCTTGTGAATGTATCCCTAACCCTAACCCTAACTGCTTTCCTGTGGCTCAGTGGTTAGAGCATGGCACTAGCAATGCCAAGGTCATGGGTTCGATCCCAGGGATTGCACATACTCAGATACAAATGTATAGTATAATGCAATGTAAGTCGCTTTGGATAAAAGCGTCTGCCAAATGCATAAATGTAAATGTAATGAATGACACAGAGTGCGAGCACCGCGCTCTCCCTTTGTAGCTAATCACAGTCAGTCACAGACACAAGATCAATGATTTCAGCACACTTGTGAAAACACACATTTAATAAATATTAAATTTTTGACTTTTTTTCCCACACGAAAGTGTAAAAACTGATGGTCGAATTGAATTTAGCAGAGGAGGAACAATGAGGTACGTCTTAATTTTTTTTTTTTTATGCTGTCTTACGTTTGAATAACTAAATTAATGCTATGCCTGACTATTTAAAGGTGATACAGAGGATCTTTTCGTCGACTGAGAAACCAAAGACTGTTAGTGAGTTTTTGAAATGAGCGCATGCGTAAGAACAACCCCCCTCCTTCACAGCTTATTTCGAGGGAACGCCTCCTAAAACTCGTGCAGGAGTATTGGAACACGAGTGTTTGTTTACCACCGGCATTCGCTGTGTCGTGTTAGTGGATTCATTATGTCGGACTCACCGCAGGTAACTCATAATCTGCAGTTGTTACTCCTGTCTCCTGACAAAAACATTGCATGCGGCGCCTGTGGAGTGTGGAAAGTTACTGGAGCGCGCAGCCGCGCGTCTCTCACAAGGAACGTCAGGGCAGTGATTGACAAGCCAGAGGGCCAATCGTTTACGCGATGATCGCGTAAATGATTGGCTGATGTTTTTAAGGCCCTACCTCGTGCACAGATGATGTATATTAATATTATTCCTTTCAGTGCACCTAATAAATAGTCTTTTATCAGTTAGTAAAGACAGTTTCAAGTAATATTGCAAAAATGTATAAAACAAAACATCCTCTGTACCACCTTTAAGTGACTATATTCTGATTATAAGCTAAGTATTACTCTACTGATGCTCAACACACCAGCAAATGACATCTCACCGGAAGTTTTCGAGCTGCCTTATATTAATGCGGAAGTTCTAAAGAACGCTCTGTGCATATAGTCCATTGAAATGAACTGAAGATAAAGCTTTAAATCACAGGTTTCTAATTCTGTTTTTAAAATTAATTAGTGCACAGCTTATTAAAAAAAAATCTACAAATCCTTGATTAGCTCTAAGCTTTGCTTAATGTAATCATTATTGGTGCAACCCACCCTTAGTGCTTTCTAACTTTTGAATAGTATATAAATAATAATACTAATATGCATTAGTGAATCATATACTAACTCTAACATAATAAAATGTTGTTATTCATTTGTTGCTTGCATTAAAAAAAGTAATTGTCCACCAGTAGAGAAAGAAGCTTTCTGTGTCCAGATGGTGTAGTTTCTACATCTACCAGCAGAGGTTAACAGGGTCATGCTATTAACAAGCCAAACCTTGACCCTTCGGCACACACACACACAGCTGCAGCGTCCACCCCGGGCCGTTTCTCACACCCAGCGTCTGTCTCTGTTCCAGGTAACCTCCCGTCTCACCGCACACATGACCACACACACCCACTGCACTTGTTTTTCCATTAGCACAGAGACTTTGAGTGTGTTTATACAGGAGAGGATGGGCAGCAAGCAGTGTGAGAGTGAGTTCTGTGCGCTGGGATTTCCACAGCTGACATCCAGGAGAGGATACGGTTTGTTCCTCACCGGTCACAGATGCTGAGGCACTATAAACATGATGTTTGTGGCACAAGCCAGGTGTGACCCAAGAACTGTGCACCGACTACAACTCTGAACGAGTAGGTCATTTACTGACGTGTGTTTGTCATGAGGTTCCTCCCAGAGTGCAGGTGTTTCCTCTAATTATCTCAATCATATCATTTATTATGGCTTCAGAATGAAATATTCATAAATACAGTACAGTATGTATTATATACACTGTCTATTATAGTAAAAAAATATGCAATAATTATGTTTGATAATCATATGTAATTTAATATGTAGTAATTATGACGAAAGCAGAGTGTTATTAGTGCTTGCTAAAGGTAAAGCATCACTATTGTTCTCTTGCATACTTATTCCTCTACTTCTGTGCAAACCTTTGGCGCTACTCGTCCCGCACTGTTTGTCATAGAGACAAGGGGGGGGGCTCATTTTACTCCGGCAACCAATCAGTCTGCCTTTAGAGTATCATCACTGGCAGCTGCCAAGCCACTCCCTAGCAACCAAATAGAGTACCCTAGCAACTGTTTAACAAGACCTATACCTCTGCATCAGAACATCGTATTGAGATGGGGATTGGCTCTTTTGACTCATGCTAGCAAACCGGACTTACAATGTGCTACACATGCTAGTAGTGAATAGATGCATGCTAATAGCAATTAGCTTAGGGTTAAAACATTACAAAACAAGTAAACGTGCTTACAACATGCTAATCATTTTATCATGCTAACGAAATGCTAATTGTGTTAGCATCATGCTAGCTACATGCTAATTGTGTTAGCATCTTTATATAAACATGCTAACAACATGCTAATCATGTTAGCATCATGCTAACGAAATGCTGATTGTGTTAGCATCATGTTAGTTACATGCTTATTGTGTTAGCATCTTTATATAAAAATGCTAACAACTTGCTAACCATGTTAACATCATGCTAACAACATGCTACATTTGTTGGCATTATGATAACAACATGCTAATTGTGTTAACATCTTGCTACAAACATGTTTATAACATGTTAATTATGTTAGCATAATGTTAACAACATGCTAATTGTGTTAGCATAATGCTAGCTACATGCTTATTGTTTTATCATCTTTTTACAAACATGCTAACAGCATGCTAATCATGTTAGCATCATCCTAACAAAATGCTAAATTTGTTGGCATTCTGATAACATCTTGGTAAAAACATGTTAACGACATGTTAATCGTGTTAGCTTCTTGTTAAAAACATGCTAGCAACAATCATGTTATGCCGCGTTCCAGGCAACCAGTAACCCGTGTTTTTCCAACCTTCTACCCGTGAAAGTGCACTGGAACAGCAGTCAAAGCCGTGACTTCCCAGCCGTGAACTCGTACTAGATCGATGTACTCCCAGTTACGGGTTCTGACGTCACACAGCCCGCGAAACAACAATGGCAGCCCCTACGGATGCGGTGTTTATGGAAGTGCACGGTAAAATTAAAGGTATAACAGCTTCTCTTGCCTTATGCGCCGTTTTCCTCCTCTGCTTCCCTCAAATAAGCAAGGATTAAGCACCTTTGGCGATAGAAATAATTGTTAATGAGCATAAGCCCCGTACGGTCCGCCATGTTGGTTTGTTTACACTTTTACGCAGTTTGGCGTGACTTTCCTGGAACGCTACAAAGTTGTGAGTCGTGATTTGAAGTCGTGACTTACGAGCTCAAAAACCTGCCTGGAACGCAGCATTAATCATGTAAACACAATAGAGGGAATGCGTCGACGTCACTTTCCCGCCAAAAACACGCTCCCTCAGCTGGACTGAGTGGCAAAAGAACCTGCTGCATGACTGGATTTAATAGGGGAAACTGCGAAAACGCGAGTAAAACTTACGATTACACTAAAGGTTGAACTCGAAAGTGTTTCTTACAACTTGTCAAATAAACCTAATCCATGGATATTGACATGCAGCCAAGAGTCGAGTTTCCTGACATTTATATGTGCCTGATTTGACGCCGGGGAAACGCATAAAGCAAATCTGCCTGTGAATATTTTATATTACTACAATATAGGTAGGTCTAAATCCGCGTAATCACTTATATCAATGTTATATCGTCATATCGTCCAGCCCTAAAACATATATAGTTTTATTCCACTCTAAAATGGGCATTTACAACATAGCATAATAAATGATCTGTGGAGTAATTTGAGCTGAAACTTCACAGACACACTCTGGAGACACCAGAGACTTATATTACATCTTGTGAAAAGGGGCATAATAGGTCTCCTTTAAATTTAAAGGATTAGTTCACTTCAGAATTAAAATTTCCCCAATGTCATCCAAGATGTTCATGTCTTTCTTTCTTCAGTGGAAAAGAAATGAAGGTTTTTGAGGAAAACATTCCAGGATTTTTCTCCATACAGTGGACTTCAATGGGGTTCAACGGGTTGAAGGTCCAAATGTCAGTTTCAGTGCAGCTTCAAAGAGCTCTACATGATCCCAGACGAGGAATAAGAGTCTTATCTAGAGAAACCATCGGACATTTTCTAAAAAAAAAAAAAACATTATATACTTTTTAACCACAAATGCTCATCTTGCACTGCTCTGTGATGTGCCACGCATTACGAAATCATGTTGGAAAGGTGGAAGTACCACAGTAGGGTGAAAAACTCCATCTCATTTTCTCCTCCAACTTCAAAAGCATCCAACATTGTTGTTTTACCCTTCTTTTTTTTTGTAAAGGCCGTTTGACTTAGTCTTTGTACGTTCACTTTGTAAACACTTGATCAGTACTTCCGCCTATATGACGCGTGACCTTTCCAACGTGATTACGTAATGTGTGGCACATCGCAGAGCAGTGCAAGATGATCATTTGTGGTTATAAAGTATATAATTTTACTGTTTTTTAGAAAATGGCAGATCGTTTCTCTTGACAAACCCTTATTCCTCGTCTGGGATCATGTAGAGCTCTTTGAAGCTGCACTGAAACTGACATTTGGACCTTCAACCCGTTGAACCCCAGTGAAGTCCACTATATGGAGAAAAATCCTGGAATGTTTTCATCAAATCTTAATTTCTTTTTGACTGAAGAAAGAAAGACATGAACATCTTGGATGACATGGGGGTGAGTAAATTATCAGGAAATTTTCATTCTGAAGTGAACTAATCCTTTAATCCTTATTGGTGCAACCCACCCTGAAAGACATTTGTGTGTATGTGTTTTTTTTATATATATATCTTACTGTTCACAAAATACAATAGTATTTTAAATTATTGTTACTGTTTAAAACAAATGTTTTGAAGATGATTGTTTTGAGCATCTGCGACTTACTTTCAGTTTCATTTGTGTCGGCTTGCTGAAGAGATACTCAGCTGCTCATCTGCGGTAATGCGTGTTGCACTAGTGCTGTCATGTCTGGCTAAAACGTCATATAGCCAATAACACACTCTCACACTTTCATTTTTTTTTACATTTTGGGAGGAGCAAAATTTACATATGTGGTTTCAACAACCAGATGCATTTACACTTCATTTGGAATGCTTCTCATACCACCTCATGAAGTGAAAAGCGTTTCGGAGGGCATTTATGGTCTTTTCACGATCAGATATATATCTGATCAGAGAAAATACATGGAGTGACCAGGTGTAAAAGAGCCCTAAATTTAATTTAGTCACTTCAAGTTCAGTTCAGTTAGGATTTGAATCGCCCTGATTTGGCCTGCCACCTGCTGTTTATAATCATTCACAAATAAAGTTAGTCTTAAAACATGAATAGTCTTTCAAGACAAAATTGCACTCAATCACTGGACACAACTAACTGTTATAGAACAGATTTTGCACATTTTTACTGTTAAAAACTTCTGTCATCTAAGTGTGGCTCAAGTATGTAAAGGTCTGTTTCAGTTGCCTCTCCAGCACCTCACTGATCTTAAACTCAGGCTTAAGGCTGGACTGAGACCACTACTATGGTTTGGGTGTGGTGTGGTTAGGCTTGGCAGTTTTTGGTCCAGTGATCCACACCCACTATCTGTGGATAGATGAGTGGGAGAGACAGAAAGAAACGGAAAGAAAACAGACATATTATGAAATCCGGTAAATTGTTTTTTGTGACATTGAGAAATTGAACATTATAATGCTGCTCTATATGATTTTGTGAAAAAAGTCAACTCATTTACCCGGCTTCACCCTATGTGTGAAGCATCTGGTGCAAGCAGAGCAAATACTGAATCCTCTGGGATCAAAGCGGAATTAGATTTTTGTAAGGGTGTGTTCACACTTGGCAGGTTTGGTTCAATTAAAATAAACCCTGGCGCGATTGCTCTGTTAGTGCGGTTCATTTGATTAAGTGTGAACGCTGCCATCCGAACCCTGGTGCGCACCAAAAAAGCAGACCGAGACCTTTGAAAAGTTTGACCTCAATCCACTTTCAAACGAACTCTGGTGCGGTTCGACTGAAATATGAACGCAACACGAACCAAACACATCTAAACGAACCAAAAACAGGACGTGATGTCACAAGATGTGACCCTAAAAAGGACAGAATACCTTGTTTTTCTCATCATGGCGTCTGAACCGTGTCTTCTTGCAGCAGATCTGTGTTTATGTGGAATTCCTGCTGTTTTGACTCCTTTACACATTTGATAAGCTCTTTGTGAGTTCTCAGCTGGTGAAAAGACATCATATGTACGCACACACAACGAGCGCATTTAGCCCAGCACACAGCATTGTTTTGGATGTTCGATCAGTTCTGTTGCATTGTATCCACCTTATTCCTGATGAGCCTACTCCATTTTGAAATATGGGTGGCACTTCTGGTTTGGGGAACTTCCATTCAAAAAGACTGAAATGAATCATTTCAAATCATAAGGTTGCCCTACAAATAAAGCTTATCCGTCAATTTGACTGAATGAGCTGTTAATATTCCTTCATGTTTTATTTTCAGACATCATGAGAATAACGTAACGCTTGGTATTTTAAAGTGACGTTATATCAAGAATATCTACTTTTCAGTCGCTGCATTCTTTTCCTCGTGATTATTTTCTTTTTCCACTTTGCATTCCGCTGTAATAGTATAAAGAAGAACAACATAATCTGCACATATCTGGACTGTTTCTCCTCAAATCCTCCTTTCAGATTTGTTTTCACGGGTAAATACAATTAATTATCTGTCAAAATGACAGAAATCACTTTGAAATAGTATCACGCAATGCTGAAGTTAATGAACATTTTTGATTAAGGCAACATTATGCAGATAAATCTCACTACAGTTATATTTAACACATGCTTTTGAAAGTACCTTGTTGATGCTTTTACACTTTTAAATGTCCTTTTAATGTTCGATGGTTAAAGAGTGAGTATAATGTCATCTCTTTGTACCCAGTTTAAAAATAAATGTTTTATTGCATTCATAGAGCAAGCCTTTCACTGATTGTTTACAGCTTAACGGAAGTTACACCCATAATTCGGGGAAAGTGTCATGGGGCGTAGGAATAAGGTGGATACTTCATAAAAGCCATTTTTTTGTTTTGTTTTGTTTTGTATCTATAGGTTCAGTGTTAAAAATAACAGTGTGAAGAAAGAACCAAGAGAACCAATCTACAAGTGTGAACACTCAACACACCCCAAATAATAGTCATTTTATAATATGCTGTGGCCGTTTATATATAAATACAGACTAAACAAAAAGTGCTGTTGTGCTCTGGAGACTTTATTGGCTGATATGGCCACATACATTCATTTTGTGAAGTTGGTAGTGCTCTAATATTCCTTTTAAACTACAAAACTGACAATTATTTTATTTAATATGTGTCATTTAGGCAAAGGGCAGCTGTATCTGCTCACCTTTGAAGGGAATGCTGCAGGAGAGGTGATGTGGGGTGGGTTTGGGGATGGGGTTAAAGCCAATGCCCACCCACCGTGGAGTGCCAGCGCCCTCTAGTGTAGAGTTACCTCTCTGATCCCTCCTTTTGCCAACAAACTTCTTCCGCAGGTTAGCCTAAATATTAACAACAAACAAAAACAACAGAATTATACTGGACAAATGGAAGAGTAAGAGTGCCACATAAAATAAAAGCAATAATAAATTATTATTTATTTTAAAGTAAAAACATATATAAATCACTTATTTAAAAACATATACTTCAATAATTATACAGATATTTTTATGTATTTATTTTTAAATAGTTGAATATATCAAATATGTATTAATACTAATAAAACACATGTGGATGTCTTCATATTATTATGGCAGTATAACTGTATCACATTGTCTAGTTACTCACCGCTTTGGATGACTTGGATATTTGGCAAGATGGAAGGCAGATTAACTCTTTTATAGCGATGTTTGGAGATTTAGACCTATAAGGTGAAGAGCATGCCAAACATCAGTAAAATATGAATAAAGATCATTGCAAATATAAAAAATTACACGGTACATGTGACTATTAAAAATGCAATACATGCTCATAAATACTCAAAGATGTGGTTTAAAAGTTCTATAATGTGCAATACTAGTTATATGATTTATATAAGCAGTCTGTATACTCTCAGAAAAAAGTTCTGTTTAGAACTCTAGGGTTCCTGACTCTTAAAGAACCCTTTAATGCCAAAAAGATTCTATATGGCCATTCTACGGAATTGGTGCAAGCTGCTGTCCCACAACCAAAAAACACATTTAAAAAGCATTTAAGTATTAAGATGTTACAGTAACTAAGGTCCTTCTATAATCTATTGAATCCCACAATAATATTCAAAATATAAGTAAGCTTAATATATATAAAAATCATCATTTATTGGGTATTTTCAATTGGGAGGTGGCTGTCCTGAACCCTAACCCCTAAATTTCAACTTGTGAAAATGATATTGAAATAATTTGTAAAATTTTTTCCATTGTTGTTTTTAAAAATATATTTTTAGATTTTTTTAAAAAGTGAAGTTAAAAAATATATTTTATTTTTAAATCATGAAATGATTTTTCTTTATGTAAAAAATTTTCATGTCACTACCGAAACAGTGTATGTTTTAGTCCATTGGCTGAGACTGATTTTAACACACTTCTACATTTTTGATCAGGAAATATTCCTATCATAGCCTCTCTTTCAGAGTAAACAGATCCATCATTTTGAGTTAAATGTGTTCAAAAGTCTGAAAATCTGTGTGTAACTTTAAGGAACGTCACTACCAAACACCTTTTTTCTGCAATTAAGCAAACATTTTTGGGGTTTATTTCATAAAATTTAGTTTTTATGTGTGTACAACTGTTCAGAACTGTGCTAGCTGACCATGTGCTGATTAGCATCTTTGAGCGGCTCAAAAGTATCTAAAATTGTCACTACCAAAACAGTCATGACCGAAACAAGGTGAAGTTTCGGTTGTGACATCATAGTTTTTGAGTGTTATTTTAATAAAAAAAATTTTTTTTTTAATGCTGATTAGCATCTTTGATCTAGGCTCAAAAGTATCTAAAATTGTTGAAACTTCACCACATGTTTCAGTCGTGACTGTTTCGGTTGTGACATCATTGTTTCGGTAGTGACAAAAGGGAACACAATCGTTTATTTGGGGGAAATAAACAAAATGTTAGTACAGTTATGCAAATCATTAGAATTTTAGTATGTTTTATTATGCAAATCATTAGTATTTAAAAATGTTTTAGATGTGTTTTAGTGTGTGAGTTAAAATTCTATAAAGTGATGTGGTCACTACCAACACATTACTGTTACTACTGAAAATGTGCAGTCACGACCGAAACATGGGATGTTTTGTCAAAAATAAAGTATATTGAATGATCAACTAAGATGTTATTATAGTGTTTGGTTCAATGTTTATTCAAACTAATGAATCCTTTACTTTGAAACGATAAACTTTGACTTTTACAACAAAAGATTGGATTCAAAATACAACAAATCTCATAAATTACACTTGAAATATTGGTAAAATTGTAATTGTTATTGATTTACCCGTGAAAACTTTTTTTAAAAAATAGCAAAAAATATATTTACAAGGTAGATGTAAACAAAATCTTAATAGGTCAATGCAATGCTTCTTAATAAATTATTTATCATTGTGTTTCGGTAATGACAAATTTGGGGAGAGGAAAAAGATTCCAAAACTTTCTGAAAATACAATATGAGAATTAACTGTACAATTACTAGATGTGTGTACCTTGGATATTATACAATTTGCATACATACAACATTTGTGGACAACATCTGTTTTTTCAAGACGTTTCAACTCTGAGTTTGAACCAATTCTGTAGAAAAAATGTCTTAAATGATTGCATAATACTTTCATGTTTAATAGGTTATTTAATTTTTTTCTAATGATAAAGAATGCCTTTGAGCTGTTTAATTCATAAAATGTAATTTAAATTAATTAAAACTAAATTAATTATATAAAACTAAATCCATAAATGGATCCCATGATGGTTCTATATATGAAGCGCCTGACAGAACCCTTCAAGATTCCATATAGAACCTTTTCTTCTCAGAGTGATGCAATGGGAAGCAATTATTGATACAATTATTGTGAGGTCAGGCCTACTTGTTTTGGTGGAGCCACTGAGGCTTGTGGTGTGGGTTGGGAATCCATGTGACCACTGGACATTGCGGCAACTCAGGGCAGCCCATGAAAGGACTGATGTGAACTGTGTTTAACTGCACAAGTCATAATTTAATACTCATCAAAAACAGCACAGATTTGGAAATGTATGTTTTGGAAGTCAAGTGTCATCTCCACATACCTTTATTTTGTTTTGTGTATCAGTGAGCGTGCTGGAAATAGGCAGCGTGGATTAATAATAGAGATGGAGTAATAATAGTTTTGATGACTTCACTAATGCCATGATGTATTAGACTGACCTCTTAATCTTTCCAGGGTCTTTTGTCTGTCTGGTGAGATCTGTGTCAGCGCTTTCTTTAATCGCTCTCCTCCGTCCAGCCCATTCAGAGACATTGACAATACTCAGAGATGGAAAGAGCTCTGTTGGTGTTACAAGAAAGCAGAATAACATTATGGCATATACAGGCAAAATTATAATGAACAGGAGCTTGGATGCAGTATCCAGCAGAAGATGCACAGAAGTGATCAGAAACGCAAGGCAAACGCACGTTCTTTGAGAGAGCATCTCTTCACGCGTGCTGGAGTGAGGCGTGTGATTCCTCTGTGCTCAGTGTCCCAGCAGCACGGGTGCGAACACAGCGCCCTAAAACAGTGAGCTCCATCCAGATCACTGGAAGACGAGGGAGAACAGATGAGCTTTCAAACAAGTACAGTCTCTCCATTCCAGTCTCTTTATTAAGATACAAACAGAAAGGAAAGAAAATATGTACACAAAATGTCAAAAATGGCTTCTTTAAGCAAAAATCTGTATTTAGTGTGACCTCCTGGACTTCTTCCAGTTTGTCAAAGAAGAAACTCTGAGAAACATATTATATTTTGAAAGTTTAATTGGCCTTCCAGTCCTTTTCCATTCCATTTCTGTTTAAGAGAGCCGGTTCCTGCTACTGCTCAAGTGTGGGGAGGTCAATAAATACTTGCCACTTTAGCATATAGAAGCCGTTTTTTTCTGATTTTTTCTGTTTTTTAATACTGCATACAAATATTCTGTATTTTCTGGTTATATTCTAATAAAGAGACTGAGAAATAATTATATATGGTCATTATACCATTGCTAAAACAACATCTAATGGTGGCCTAAGACTTTTGCACACTACTGTACATCGAACCTGATCAGATCTGTGAGTGAAAATGTCTTTTTAGCCTATATTATATTTTATATAATATTCTATAATTCTAGATAGATAGATATGATATATTATATTTGATATATTATATAAATATTTATATGAGTTTATTTGAATATTTCTGAGTAAAAT
>RJVU01069130.1:2225083-2251910 GCA_003731715.1 Anabarilius grahami
GTGAAAAGATATTTTTTTAGCCTATGAATATTATATTTTATATAATATTATATAATATTAAATATTTCTAGACGAGTTTTAATCTATAAAAATGACATTTTTTATAATATTATACAATATTAATTATTTATATGTGAGTTTTCAGAGAAGTACATTGAACCTGATCAGATTTGTGAGTGAAAAGACGTCTTATTTAGCCTATATTAAATATTTCTAGCCAATAAAATATTATTAGTAGGCCTAAGATACCCCACAGGCTTTTATTAATTCAGTTACTGAATAAAATGACAATATGACGATTATTAAACAAAACGACAATGCCTCAACTCTCTATTATTGTGTAAGTTATTCGTTTGTTTTCTATTTAAAAGGATTCGTGAAGCGAAAAGCTGAATCGAATTGAATTTAATGGCACTACACAAACACAAATACTCTTTTAAACACTTACCTCATTTGTTAAAAACAAATATCACAGCACATACTCGCGGCCGTCAGCTTGTGTAAAGTTTGGTTGCGTAGCAACAGCAGAAGTTACTGGGCTACTTTCACTTCCACGCGCTAATGCAAATCGGATAATATTTAATTCATTTAATTATTTTAATGATCACTATGGTATTTGATATGAAAAACAAACTTAATACAAAACTGTAAAACAGCTGTAATACAAATAAAATAGATTCGTTCATCATCCTTAAAGATTACGACGTACGCAATTTCCGCAAATCACGTTTTACAAAAACTGATAATATAAATAATAGTATAACAACATAAAGGATTATTAAAGTACCATTATAACAATTACATAAATATTGTATAATCATAAATTATATAAAAAAAAAAAATTATAATATTATATATTGTTAAAGATTTTCCAAATATGACTAGTTTTGTTTTGTTTTCTCGCGCTAGTTTGAGTGAGTGGAAGTGCCGAGTGACGTACAGCGCGTGTGATCATGTGGCGGGTCAGCTGACACCAGCACAACCAGGAAGCGACTTGAAAAGAATTATTATATGTTAATATTTACTCGCCGCGTGCAGGCGATCATCACTTGATATCTGTAATATAAGTGTGTGAAGATCAGTCAGAGGAATGTTTGCCGCAGACGAGGAGGACGGAGACTTTCTGTCTCCCACTGGAGGGTGAGTTCCTGACGGACAAAGACACAATCCTGCAGCCTAAATTCATCAGGAAAACATCCTTCTCCTTCACCTCACTGATAGAAATAAAGTTTAGTTCGATGTACAGAAACTACTCTAGTGCAGTAATGGAGCCAGATAAACCGAAAGTGAGTGTCACTCATTGGCTGTTAATATAGCAGATGTATTGCAGCTCAGATCAACTTGAAGAAACTTTTGTGGCGACAAAACTACATTAACTGACATGTGAACCGTTTGTTGTGTTAAAAACAAAGATTTTTTCCAACATTCATCACTTGTTGTTCTGGCATGACTTCCTCGATCACATGATCTTTAGCAGTCGTGCTGAAGGTAACTCTTTGTTGGGTGTTTCCTTCCTTTAGTTTCACTGAAATCAGTAAAGTAATACAGCTTATATAACTCCCAGATCTCACTGCCCTCTATAAACAGGACCATTAGTGGCACTAAAAACATCAGAACACTAAAAAGCATTATTAATGTTTCAGTGTGATTGAATTATACAACAAAATATCAAAACAAGTGGCATCTGGAAACAAATCTTGCTAGTTTTCTCAGAACTAACTTCGGTTTCTGTAGTGCTGGACATTCAGACATTTTTAAAGGTGGTACAGAGGATCTTTTCGTCGACTGAGTTTTTGAAATGAGCGCATGCGTAAGAACAACCCCCCTCCATTTCGAGTGAACGCCTCCCAAAACTCGTGCAGGAGTATTGGAACACGAGTGTTTACCACCGGCATTCGCTGTGTTATTAAGCCGGGCACACATTTAACGACTAGCTAAAACATTCTGACTGTGCTCAACATACAGCGATTGTTTCCTGCTCCTGAAGCAGATTTATATACTTTCACATGGAATTTGAACACCGACTGTAATCGCAGACTGAACGCAACTGGCGCTGACTGGACGCGTTTGAGCGCGATCAGTCATAAGTATCAATTTACATTCATAATCGGCCTTACAATCGCGACTTAAAGCCACGCACACACTTAGTGGATTCATTATGTCGGACTCACCGCAGGTAACTCATAATCTGCAGTTGTTACTCCTGTCTCCTGACAAAAACATTGCATGCGGCGCCTGTGGAGTGTGGAAAGTTACTGGAGCGCGCAGCCGCGCGTCTCTCACAAGGAACGTCAGGGCAGTGATTGACAAGCCAGAGGGCGATGATCGCGTAAACGATTGGCTGATGTTTTTAAGGCCCTACCTCGTGCACAGATGATGTATATTAATAATATTCCTTTCAGTGCACCTAATAAATAGTCTTTTATCAGTTAGTAAAGACAGTTTCAAGTAATATTGCAAAAATGTATAAAACAAAACATCCTCTGTAGCACCTTTAAGTGTTGATTAAATCATGGGTTTCCAAGGCTTTAGATGTCACGAGCCCTTAAATATGATGATTCTCATGTTATCTTAAAATTTAAAGGCACCTATTTTTGGTCTTGTATAAAAATCAAGTTTATACTGTGTGAATATGGCCAAATATTTTTTGAGTTTTTTCTCGAAATTTAACAACTTTAATCTCGAGATGGTTTTATTTTTTTATTATTGCTTGGCCCTAATCCTCTTCTGTAGTTCGATGTATTATTATAGTTTGTATATTTTATATTTTTACTTTTTATTATTTTTGTCATGTAATTAGGAATTAGTAACGGACTACAATTTGTAAGCAGCACTGTGTATATTATTTACATACCGCAATATACACGATATAGCAAAATCTCTAACAGTAGACATTCGGTACAATATATCATCACACCGCCCGGCCCTAGCGTGCACGTGTGTGAACAAGGGAATATGAAGCTGTTAGGAAGGATTGTGGAGAGGTGGAGAGTCGGCGTGTTAATGCCGCTCACATGCTGGTAGTTAGACGACCCGGATCAGAGCAGGGCCACAGTCTGGGAACGGGGCGCCCACAGTCACGAGGAGCTCCTGTGAGATCTGATATTACACAGAGTTGGAAAAGTGGCACAAAGCTCACATGCACATGTGGAGAAATTTGCTGGTTGTCATTCCATAGCTTTTAGCTTTACTGACCTGAGGCAACAGGTCAAAATGGCCTAGCTGAGCATGGCAGGACAGCAGGACAATGACTACAAGTGGAGAGAGATCCGTGGGTCAGTGGCGTATGTGTTTATTACCGTATGTAGCTTACTGATGATATTACAGAGGTTGTACTTTTTTCTAGTTTCATTTATGTCGTTGCAGGTGTACGCTGATGTCCTTCAGTTTAAAGTTTAATCAAAAACTCATTCAAATTCAAAATTAGGTCAGCTTTAATTTGAGAACCGAGCATCTTTCAGAGGCTCATGTGATCTCGCACAAGTGGAGAAGTGTAATAGTGGATTAACTTTTGCTTTTTTGTGATTTCAGAGCAAAGTTAGCCTCTCTCTTTGGACTGGATCAGGCAGCAAGCAAGGGGAATGAGTCTTTCCAGTACACGGCACCCAAACAGCCCCGCAAGAACGCTGCCAACTCAGGTAAGACTAGAGGAACCTCAGCCACAGCCACTTTAAAGTGCTCATATCATGAGGAATCAAAGGTTCCTTTTTTTTCTTTTTACTTCCTTTTTTTGTTGGGAGGTAAAATAACTTGATAAAGAACCATGGAAATGTCCAGCAACTGTCAGAACTTAAGATTTCCACCCTAGTCTTATTAAAAGTTTTTCAAACTAAAAGTACTGGAGCGTTCAGATTTTAGACAGGTGAGTGCATCAAAACATAACCATCCCTGTGTACATGTCAGGATGTCTTATAGAGTGCATCAGTGCCCACCCACTGTTTTAATTTCCTTTGTTATGGATAGGGTTGGGTATCGTTTGAATTTGAACGATTCCGATTCCAATTCCGATTCCTTGTTTCGATTCCGGTTCCTAACGATTCTCGATTCCGATTCTTTTAAGAGGCAGGGTCAAAAAAAGTTTAGGATATTTTAAATGAGCTAGCTAACCAACGGTCTTTCTGGAAGGAAATAGTCTGACCTTCTCCATCAATTTTAATTCTATGAAATTTTTACTTTTTATGAACTTTACTATGAATTTCTCACAGGGCTGTTTTCAACTACAATTTAAATATCAAATCTATGAACTTGAATATAAATATTATAAATTATGAATATATTTTCACAGGGGTACACTTTCCTCAAGAGAGCTTTATTTTTGAAAACCATGAAAACACATTTACACATGAGTGTATGATGCTGCAGGTACTTGAACATGTTACCGTGCTCCCACTGATGGGCTAACCTGGTGCAGAATAGCAAATAAACAATAAGAAACAACTTGTAAAACCCAGTCCAGATTAGCAGCAGGTACAGTATAAAATCAGAAACAGTTCTTGTTTAGGAAAATGATCATATCTGCCTTCTCAGGCAGGATGCGTGAGCGTTCTGGACAGATAGTATCTCCTGCTGTGCACACATTTATTTCTACTCCATGAACTCACTTCGGTAAAGTTGGTTTTATATTCGCACATTCGGACTTCTGATAAATTCAGACTTTCCAATAAATGTGCAATAAATTAATGTTTGCGAATTTTAAGCAGCGACATGATATTGACAACCAACGATTGTCAACTTACAACATTTTTCACAGTCGATCAAAATAGGCAAGTATTGTTTTAATGGCATATTTACTTGTGAATGTCCACTGAATGTCCAATGTAGTGTGATTAACAAAGCTATTGAATACGGATGCCCGAATGTGCGAATATAAAACCAACTTTACCCAAGTCATGAACTCGGAGGTGCTTTATCATGTTCGACGTGCACCCTATGCACGAAACAATCTTGCCGCAAATGTTGCATTTTGGCGAGATTTCGTTCTGTTTAAAAAAAGTGAAGCCACACTTTGGACCGCCGACGCACGCTATCCATGTTCGACTCGCTCGGTTATGCCAACACTTCCGATGGACGCTTCTTCGTTGGTGTTCAGCGGTTTCTTCTTCCAGTCGGCGGACTGTGAATCGAAACTAGGAATCGAAACTAGGAATCGAAATTTAAACTTTTGAACGATTCCGGGAAAATCGAAAAGCTAGTCCCGGTTCCAATCGATACTCGATACTCGATACCCAAGCCTAGTTATGGAAGTATTTTTCTCATAAGAATTAAAAAAAATTCTTGTTTAAAGTGTAAGTTCGGCTTTTTTCAACACACGTTGTATTGAACAACGATGTCGGTAGTATATGTAAAATAGCAGTTTTCTTTCTCCGTGTTACCTGGACTGAAAAATTCCTGTTTATCAGTAAAAGTGCGTCAGATGATGCAAAATGTGGTATTCAGCGGATTTTCGACAGCTTTCGTGAAAACTACAGATTATACTTGGGCATTTTTGTATCCCCGCCCACGGACAGTCAGATCAACAGAGGGTTATTAACAGAACAGTTAAAGTTATTGTAAGGGTAGGTTTATCACTGAAAATTGTATCATACTATGTCTACGTTTTGCTTCGGATGGAACTGACAGAACAGCAGTTTATTTCAGTTTTTCCCCTCCATTTGGCCTACAACACTGTTCATGGTCATCCAGTTTGAAATGATGACTACAAACACAGAGGTTTTTCAGATTTTCCATCTAGGCCTTCTCTCCATATTTATGATTCTTTGCATCCTTTTTCTGCTGCCTACAGCACGCTGGATCCTTCACTGGAAACCGAAAGTAACTCACTCCCGCTAAACTTTGAATTCTTGCACCTGCGGGAACAATACAAGTCGACACCATTATGACTAAAAGTTTGCTAAGAAGTATTTCCTACTAAAGCAAGGCGGTATTTGACTCTGGTAAGCATATTCCTAGCACAATGGGAGTGGCTTTGGATGGCAACATTCCCAGTGCATTATGGGTGTTGAGGTTTTCCTACCTATTTGGCAAAAAGGAAGACAACAGCCTTTTTCTGTTTTCTCTAGTCAGATAGCACTGATTTAAATTTTTTTTTACCTTTCTGCTGTATAGGCAGCCCAGTTTTACTGAAAGCCCATTTTGCCAGTGGTGAAGAACTGCATCACATTACAAAGTTTTATTAGAAGCAAAATGGTATTTGTAAATCAGAAAGATTGTGAACTTGACAGCTTTAATGAGGGGAAAGAACTACAATCCCATGAAGCATTGCGAATGACATAATCGAATTAAAGATGGAGGAATATAGATTGAAATATGATTGAAAGATTTTGATTTATATATATAGAAACTATATATTTTACAATTATTGCAAAATACGCATATGTATACCAATATTTAAGTAGTATTTAGACTCATTCGCAGTGCTTCATGGGAGTGTGCTGCCAACACTTTTTCTTTTGGCGCAGTTCTCTGATTGGTGGAGATTTCTTTGCAGAATCATGGGTAATGTAGTTTTTCAAAAGGAATTCTGCTGATAAACACGATTATTTAAAGATTACATTGAAATCATGCAGGCTGATGGCTTCAACAAAATCATATAACATACTTGGAGCTCACCGTATATCTGTCTTTAACAGTTTATAGCATTAGATTGTCAAAAATACATTTCCTAATACATACAATGAATGAGAATTTTACTTCCAGAACCTGACTGTTGCACTCTAAAATAAAGTTCTAATATTTTAGCTGAACGTTGTAGATTCGCTAATAATGAAACAATTATATGTATTCTTGTTCATGAAACACTGATATTCTTAATTCACTAACATTGAACTGCAAACTCCTTTTAGCTTAGATTACATTCATTTAATGCCAGGTTTCATTTGGCAATAATAGCATGATTGCACTGGGCATTTTTGTGAATAAAGTCAAATTTATAATGAGCCTAATTTGCATAGGAGCCGTGTTTGAATGTGAATGACTTAAATATTAAAGATGCAGCACAATTTCAGTACTGTGCCCCTTAAACTGGATTTCAAGTGGTTAGTGAATAAGACACAGATGTTTGTGCTGTGCAAAAGTGGCAAAATTGTTTCGTGAATTTCTTTAATGCAAATTTTTCTGACAATGTTTTTACAGGAGCCCCAACCCAAAAGCCAGCCTCTACTCAGAATCCTCCTGCTGTTCTCTTTGCTACTGCAGTGCATGCCTACAGATAGTAAGTTGGAAAAGAAAATTGTGTATTTGTTATTTAGTCTGTTTGCTTTCAGCATCATGGTAGTGGGTTACTTGGTTTTTTATTGCCCTTTTATAGCTAAATTAGGTATAATTCGACAGCTTAAACACTCAAAATTCATCCTATGAAAACCGCTTTGAAATTGGACATTGCATTACCATGGAAATTGTACTTTAAAACCTTTTAGCAGACAAAATTTTTTAAATATCAACTTCAAATTTGGAACACAGCTTTGTTAGACATATGGCTTTGATTTTCTAGCAATTTTAGAGGCTGACGAATGCAGAAAGCTGAAATATTTGCACTGTTTTAACTTAATAAAACAATTTTAGAGTGCAGACCTTTTTTGCATTTTTAACTACTGATACATAGGTCTTAGCACCTAATTATCTGGTAGAGCGCAGCGAGTGCTTTGATTGGAGCAATTTTAGAGGCCAAATTATTTTGTAAAATATAGATTTTGTATTAAATACAAAATGTCGGGTTTAGTACATTTGCTTTACAGTAAACTTTTTTACTCTTTCATTTTTTAAGTGCTTTCACTTCAGCAGTAATCTGTAATCAGTGTCTTCTTTAAAAGAGACCTTAGTTTTGTATCCCAAAAGCATTCATGAATTACATCCATATTAGTTCAGCAGATCTATGCTCAGAAAGGGTGGTGATAGTTAACAGGTTAATTTTCAGTGTAATTAAGAATAGGGCATGAAATATGATCTGTAAACTCGACTTCCAAAGCAAAGTACATGCTAGAAGATTTATCTTGAGCACTGATTGTCTGTGGTTAGTTTGCAGATTAATGCAGTCATCACTGTTTTCTCTGTGCAGCATTAACGGACAGTATGCGAAACAAGGCAAGCTGGGAGCTGCGGTCCTTGGAAATCATACAACTAAAGAGGTTAGAATGATCGCATGTTTTTAATGAATCATAAATAGCGATGTTTATAACACAAACACACTTGTCTGAACTCTTCCTCAGTACAAGATCCTGCTGTATGTCAGTCAACAGAAGCAGGTGACGGCCGCCAGGATCCACAGAGGCTTCATCCTCACTGTAAGCTCTTATTCACACAATTAAAGACAGGCAACATGTTTGTTTTCTGTATGTTGTTTGTAATGTTCTCTCTCACATTCAGGTCCAGCCCAGTAACTACTGCACGTTTTATGATGACCAGAGGCAGAATTGGTCGCTGATGTTTGAATCAGAGAAAGCAGCTACAGACTTTTCTAAAGAGGTTTGTATTTTATGGTTTCTTCGTCACCTGGTTTTGTGTGAGGAGATTCTTACGCAGAAATGTCATTGTTTCAGGTTTGTCTTGCCAAAGTGAACTGTGGTGGTCCGGTAGACTCTGTCCTGACTCAGGATCTTCTTCTTGGTGAGGGTCAGGCTGTGGAGAATGGAGACTCTTTAGAGGTGGCGTACTCTGGCTGGCTGCTGCAAAACCACACCATCGGACAGGTAAAGATGTTTATCAATGACCACGTTCATGTGCGCACAGGTTTCAAAATGGACATGGTTTAGGGAAGTTAATACGCTGCCATTATAATATAAAACGTACAACATGTGAAGCAAGTTACATGATGCAAACATAAGTAGAATATGACCAAATTCCGATTAATATTCTTATGAATGTAAACATGTTTTTTATGAGAATTATAGAGCAACAATACTAATTTTTAAAAATAAGTCTTGTATGCTCACCAAGGCTTTATTTGTTTGATCAAAAATACAGTAAAATTATGTTATATTATTACAATATTTAAAATAACTTCTATTTGAATATATTCCTGTGATCAAAGCTGAATTTTCAGCATCATTACTCCAGTCTTCAGTGTCACATGATCCTTCAGAAATCATTCTAATATGATGATTTGCTGCTCAAGAAACATTTATGATTATTACCAATGCTTCATATTTTTGTGGAAACCATGATACTTTTTTTTTCCAGGATTTTTTTGATGAATAGAAAGTTTTAATTTGAAATAAATCTTTTGTAACATTATAAATGTCACTTTTGATCAATTTAATGCGTCCTTGCTGAATAAAAGTATTAATTTCTTTAAAAATAAAAAAACAATGACACTTTATTTGTAGATAATTTGCTTTATTTCTTGCTACTTAGCTTGATCTGTTTATTTTCTTCTCCTCCAGATGTTTGACTCCAATCTGAATAAAGACAAGCTGCTGAGACTGAAGCTCGGGGCTGGGAAGGTCATTAAGGTGAGGGGGAAGTTGACTTTTATGTGTCATTATCACTTATACGGCAGTCTAAAGTGATTTGTCTCCGTCTCTCAGGGCTGGGAGGAGGGGATGTTGAACATGCGCAAAGGTGGAAGGCGCCTCATGGTGATTCCGCCTGGTCTCGCATATGGATCGCAGGGCGTTCCCAACCGTGTGCCTCCAGACAGCATACTAGTCTTTGAAGCGGAGATCCGCCGGGTACGTCATTCTCACGTTTACTTTCTCATGTTTGACAAAGTTGTGTCAGCTTTTTATGATGTTATATGTTCCAATGTCTTAAAGGGGACATATTATGCCCTTTTTTCAAAGTCTTTGATTATTTTTGTGCTCTACTAGAACAGGTTTTCCTGCTTGAATGTTCATTATTTTCCTCATATTCTCCATTGTTGCAGCTCCTCTCTTCCCAGTCTGTCAGAATCGCTTTGTTTAGTTCCTGTCTCTATGAAGCCCCTCCTTCTGAAAAGCACAATGTGCTCTGATTGGTCGGCTGGAGCAGTGTGTTGTGATTGGTGTTTGGGAAATGCCCGCACCTTACCATAACCGCCAGTTTCAACACACTACTAACTAACTCAACCAGGCCCCGCCCCTTTATTCTGCGTATTAATTATTTAAATGAGGAATATTGTGAAGAAAACTCAAGACTACAATGAAGGCGTTTCAGGAGTTCAGAAACACTGACACTGATATAGAGAAGAACTCCTGCTGGAGGAACTTTGTGCTTTGTAGAGCTTTTTCATGATCAAACAGCAACATTACACACTAAAGAAAAATTAAAATGTAAAAAAGCAGAATAGGACCCCTTTGCTCAAAAGTATGTCCTTTTCCATCCTCGGCCCCAGTACATATTTTGGAGCATTGTAGAAATATGCAAATTGAGATACAGCCCTGCTCTCTTCATATGTGTTCTCTCTTGATGCATGTGCAGGTTAAGTTTGCAAAGGATGGAAGTTCGAGTGATTCGGCGGCTCCATCTCCGGCTCCCAGCGTTGAGAGTCTGGGCCCCTCTGAGCTAAACCAGGCTCTCAGCTCTGTCCCACAACCCAGCAAACCCAGGTGAGCCCGACTGGGTTACCCTGACTGTAGATTATATTTGATATTAATCGTATTTGATTAAGGTTCTCTGTTTGCTACTTTTCTTCTTTGTTTACAGTGAACCGCCTCTTCGAGCAAAATCAAACTCCCTCAGTGAACAGCTCAGTGTAAGTTTTGGTTCTTTTCAGGTGCATCACATATTTGGTTTGAGTTTTTTTTTTTTTGTTATGCAGACACTAATTGAAGTAAACATAGCTGGAGCTGGGGCTTAGTGGTTAGTACACAAGACACATTGAGCTTAAAGTGTTCATATGGGCATTGCAAGTTCTAATCTAGCACTCAGCGTTTCCAGATTATTTCCCCCTTTCAATGAAAATGGCAAAAATAAATAACATAGTTATAATAAATAGGTACAGTTGCATGGAAAAGTATGTGAACCACTTGCAGAATCTGTGAAAATGTGAATAATTTTAACAAAATAAGAGAGATCATACGTAATGCATGTTATTTTTTATTTAGTACTGTCCTGAGTAAGATATTTTACATAAAAGATGTTTACATATAATCCACAAGACAAAAAAGTAGCTGAATTTATTCCGTTCAAAAGTTTATGAACCCTTGATTCTTAATACTGTGAGTCGTTACCTGGATGATCCATGGTGGTTGTTCATGAGTCCCTTGTTTGTTCTGAGCAGTTAAACTGCCTAATATTCTTCAGAAAAATCCACCAGGTCATTTGCTGTTCAAAAGTTTAGTTTTTTTAAGAATTTTATACAAGGATGTATTTAGTTCATCAAAGGTGACAGGCATGTATAATGTTACAAAAGATTGCTATTTAAAATAAATGCTGTTCTTTTAAACTTTCATCAACTTTCAAAGACACAGTTTCCACAAAAATCTTCAACATTGATAATAATCATAAATGTTTCTTGAGCATCAAATCAGCATATTAGAATGATTTCTGAAGGATCATGTGACACTGAAGACTGGAGTAATGATGCTGAAAATTCAGCTTTGATCACAGGAATAAATTACACTTTACTTTATATTCTCATAGAAAACAGATATTTTAAATTGTAATAATATTTCACAATGTTACTGTTTTTACTGTTATTTTTGATCACATAAATGCAGCTTTGATGAGCAAAAGAGACTCAAAAACATAAAAAATCTCCAAACTTTGGAATGATAGTGTAAGTCAGTATTTAATTGACACTGTTAAATGCAATCTTTAGCAAATCACAGAATAATTATCCATCTTTCATAGTTGTTAATTATATTGTTTTGATGCCAAAATTCACTTGTATTATTTTTTTGTAACAAAATTGTGTTATAGGCACTTTATTAGTCATCAGAATTAGTAAAACTAGAATTTTAATATCAATGCATCCCTAATAATAAACTATCTTTGTGTGTTTTCTGACATGTTTTGCACTGTCTTCAGAATCCTGATGCCACTAAAGCTAAACTGATCTCACGCATGGCCCGAATGGGTCAGCCGATGTTGCCCTTCATCGCCGGCCCAGCCTCATCACCCTCACAGCCAGACTCCAGCGACTCCGAACTCGAGGCAAGACTTTGTTTCATTACAGTGGATTTACACTGTCTCCTATCAGACACAAAAGAGAAATATCTGACACTGTAATCTGTTTTACCTTTAATAAAGACATAAAGTATAAATGTGAGAGAGTACATGAGTGCCTGTGAAGGTTTACACAATGATCCTGTTATTGCTGCAGGACCCGAGTGTGTCCAGACTCAAGGAACGCAGCAGTGCACCGTCGCCACAGCCTGTACACATGACCTCTGCCCCTCCGCCTTCAGTGCAGGGTAACACGCATGTATCAAATCATATTCTTATGAAGGCCAGTAGTTTAATGCATTAAAAAAAACTAATTGTTTTAGCTGAAATGTAGCAGGAAACCACATAAACAGCACAAAAATGCTCAGTGCTCTTTTTTTCGTTCCAGGTGCGGCCCTTTTACCTGTTTCTTTGGCAACGGCCAATCCACAGCCCATGATGCCGGGAGTCATACATGCCTTTCAGGTCGGTAATTCCCTATTGCTGTGTAACTTCATCAGTCAGTCCCACCAGGATTTTACCAGGACTTTGCTGCCTAAAATGACTGAATTTGCTGCGGATTTTGCCAAATATTGCAGTAACGTTTGCTGCACTTTTTTTTGTTGTTTTGCATTGAAAACCCACCAGTAATCATGATGTACATGTGTAATTAGTGTTTGCGGCATTAAGAGTACAATTAAATAAATACTCATCATTCTGCTTTGGTGAAAATGATGAATTGTGTCAAAAGCAACAGTCACTAAGGGGCCGCTTTCAAACTTTTTGTGCATTTTGGCCATTAATTTACATGACAATAGCATTTAGGGGGCCTGAAAACGTGAACGTTTGAAAGCGTGTTTCAAAGGTTTTGAAAACAATACTGTTATCGTCTCCTTGTAAACTACAAAAACGTTAATTTGTGAAAACGCTGCGCATGCGTGTTCTGTCCATAGGCACGTAGTGTTTCTTTACAAAGTGACATCGCCATCTACTGGCCTGACAGCAGAATACAACATTTTTTGTCATTTTCTGTGTGAACAGGGATTTTGACAACATTGTCTGTATGCGAAAAACGCAAAGGACTGTTTTAAATGATTATTTCATGTTTTTACAATTTAACAGTTATATGCATTTTTTTAATCAGTAGCTGTTTCCATCCAAAGTTGTGAATTTAACTTGTGCATAAAATTGGAATATCGTGTAAAACATTTGTGAATAAAGCAACGTTTCCATCTCATGTTTTCAAAAAAACTAAGTCGTCACTTCTTGGGAAATTGGCACAAAATATCTGTAATTAAAATGGAAGTTGCTGCAATCAGAAGTTTTTTCCTCCATCATTAATTACTTGCGTCTCAAAGCAGCAGACGAAACGCAATAAACGCTTTTTATTGGATAAAAATGAATCCACCTCAATTTAGCACAAACATTTTATATGCACATTTTTTTAATTTATGGTCATCTTGCCATTTCCATTCAGTGCTTTTTTTTTTTTTATTCAGTACCCCAAAATTCACATAGAAATAGGTGGATGAAAATATAGCTAGTGATTGCATTCACTCGAAATACAGTGCTTATCCAGTAAATAACCAGTATGAGGACTAATATACATTATATCCAGTGTTATATACTATTATAGTAGTTTATTAGTATCATTAAACCTGTTGAAACTTTAATTTCTTAACATGTAAACAAAGCTTTGGATTACTGACTCAGCTGCATCTCTCTTGGTTGGGAAGCATACCGGTTGAAAAGGACAATAGACAAGTGAAAGTTGTGAATGAATGATTTAGAGAGATCTCCGTTGCTCGAATGGGCCTCATTTTCTTTCTTTTGAAAACACTTGTATATAACCGTGTCCTGGTGCTCCGTATGGTCGATCCATCCCTGCTCATTTTACAATGACAGGACAGTTGACAGTATTGATTCACTTGTTTTGACTTTGGATAATGTATTTTTATTATCTAATTTTGCTTTTCAGCCTCTCAGGTTAACGTTTTTTTGCCGAAAAATTTCAGAAATAAGATGCAAGCTGCCTTGATTTTGCGTTTAATTCTGTGATAGAATCGCAAAATCCTGGAGGAACTGATATTTTTATAACTTAAATAACATGATTGATAACAAATGTTGACGTTGGCCAGCATCACTATTATTATTGCTCATACTTTTTATTTAAGGATTCAAACAAACCTTTAACTAGTTAAGTTTTAAAGTATTAAACATCCGTTGACTGTGATTTCCTCTTTGCAGCCTGTAAGCCAGATGTACCCTACACAGACTGTGCCTTACCAAGGTAAAGATCACTACAAAACCTGTACAACCAACAACATCTCACCACCTAGACAAAAACATTGCATTTGTTAGTTGTTTATTAGCTCCAGATGTCAACACATTCAAGTAGTTAAGGTTGGGATTGTAAATGATGCCTGTCTCTTTAAGGATCTAGTGATGTCACATCCTTCTTGATGACAGAGGCTCGACAACACAACACTGAAATCCGATTGGCTGTTGGGAAAGTGGGAGACAAACTGGACCACTTGTCCTCAAAGGTTGGTACATAATTAGCAGATAATTGTAAGTAACTTCATTTTACACTTGAACAACCTTTTGAGAAATCTCTCTACTTTTCCAGATTGATGACCTACAAAAGCAAGGCAGCGTTTCGTTGGGCTTATCGAACATGTCCATGGAAACAGCCATGATCATGCACAACATTCAGAGAATCATACAGGTCATTTGCAGTGATCGGTCAATCGAACCTTCATTCACAATTCTCAGTACTCAATGAACGCTCCTTTCATTTATTCAGGAGAGTGAGTGTCTGAAGAAAGAGGTGTTTGAGAAAAGCTCACGCATAGAGGAGCAGAACCGCAAGATCAGCGAGCTCATCAATCAGAACCAGAGGTCAGACATTCTCACATTATATATGCCATTTTTGTATCATACTTTTAGTATCTTCTATATCCTTCTTTAAAGGAATGTTCTGGTTTAAAAAAGGGCTTCACAATATATCGCAGGGCTCCAGACAAAAACAGTAACACATGTAAACATTTTAACAACCTAGTTTTTATAGGGTAAAATTGAAATATTTATAAAATTCTTATTAAAATTGGTCTTCCATAATATCATACATTTGTAGATCACGATAAATACAGGTAAAACCACGCATGGCACCTCATTACCATGGTAAAACTATATCGATTCTATGGTATTTGTTCTGAAAAACAGTAGCTAAACACATTTAGTATAAATACAAATGCACAAAAACAGCTGTAGTTTAATAACAGATAATACTGTTTATATTATATTATAATTATATTCCATTACTTTAATACATGTCTACATTAATAATATAAAAAATTCAATATGAATATCCCTCATTTCTGCCACAATACCATGGTTAGAGTTAGTGTTACTACAGTAAATCCATGGTAAATGTTGGTGATTTGTAGATTGAAAAGTCTTCTGACTGGATCGTGGGATTTAGTCGGTCAGCAAGTAAACACATCTGCTCTAATAAGCTCGCGCTGTGCTGCCGTTTGAGCCGAGCTGATAAATGGTCCATTCAGCGCAGTTAATGAGTAGCGCTGTTTTTTCCCGCTTTTAGCGCATTTGCTGTTTAATGTTTCTCATACGCAACAGAAATGGCAGTGGCCAAAACTGATGTCTGGCCTAGGAAAATGGACACATTCGCCCTTTATTTACGCTTATTATTAAAAATGTATTAAAGATTTTGTACGCATATTGCATAGTCGTGCTTGTGTAAAAGGAATGGACGTGGTCAGTATTTCATTTGTGATAAAGCAAGTGAAGTGACATGTGGCCAAGTATGGTGACCCATACTCGGAATTTGTGCTCTGCATTTAACCCATCCAAGTGCACACACACAGCAGTGAACACACACAGCCGTGAACACACCCCCGGAGCAGTGGGCAGCCATTGCTGCGGCGCCCGGGGAGCAGTTGGGGGAACGGTGCCTTGCTCAAGGGTCTCACCTCAGTCGTGGTATTGAGGGTGGGGAGAACGCTGGACATTCACTCCCCTCTCCGACAATCCCTGCCGGACCTGAGACTCGAACCCATGACCTTTGGGTTACAAGTCCGACTCTCTATCCATTAGGCCACGACTGCCCCAACGAAACATGACAAATTGTGCAGACAAAATTTTTGGCCAAGCTACCATAAAAGCTAGCATTTATTATTCCCAACCTATAATTCAGTCACTCACTGTGGTAGGCCTTACCTGTAGCTATATTATTAGACATTATTTTGTAGGTTTTAGTGAAAATGGCCAAGAGGAAGAAGCTGTCTTCTCCAACAAAGGAGGATATACTGTTTGGAGATCGAACATGTAATTTCGAACACAATAACAAACACACAACGCATGCAACAAAGACGTGCACTGAAGGAGTTCCTTAATCCAATTGAAAACCTTTGGAAAATTCTAACCTTGAATTAAAGCTGATAAGTTTTAGGTAGAATTTAAGGAGGCTTAGCAAGAAACTAGAGAAATTACACGAAACATGAGCAAAGCTTATTAAATAACGCCCAGGAGAATGGCTGCTGTAATCAAAAACAGGGGAGAACCAACAAAATAATAACTAATTATATTGTAGTCATTGTAAGCTTTATTTGCAATGAGTTTTTTTGTTTTTCTGTGCAATTTTTATTGCATAGTAAAATAAAACCCATATTCCAGAGATCTCCGTTCAATATAAATACCTTATTCAATTTTAGTGTTTTTACTAAACTTATTATATATACACTACTGCTCAAAAGTTTGGGATCGGTACGATTTTTTGTGTTTTTAAAAGAGGTTTCGTCTGCTCACCAAGGCTGCATTTATTTAATTAAAAATACAGTAAAAACCGTAATATTGTGAAATATTATTACAATTTAAAATAACTGTTTTCTATTTTAAAATGTAATTTATTCCTGTGAACAAAGCTGAATTTTCAGCATCATTACTCCAGTATATTGTGTAAAATTATTTTTATTTTTTTTCAGGATTTTTTGATGAATAGAAAGTTCAAAAGAAAAGCGTTTATTTTAAATATAATCTTTTGTAACATTATAAATGTCTTTACTGTCACTTTTGATCGATTTTAATGCATCCTTGCTGAATAAAAGTATTACTTTCTTTTCAAAATAAACATTTTCACTGACCCCAAACTTTTGAACGGTAGTGATAATGTTACAAAAGCTTTATATTTCAGATAAATGCTTCTTTTGAACTTTCTTTTCATCAAATAATCCTGAAAAAAAAAAGAAAAAAGTACACATTGATAATAATCATCATATTAGAATGATTTCTGAAGGATCATGTGACACTGAAGACTGGAGTAATGATGCTGAAAATTCAGCTTTGATCACAGGAATAAATTACATTTTTTACATATATTCAAATAGAAAACAGCTATTATAAATTTTAATAATATTTCACAATATTACAGTTTTTACTGTATTTTTAATTAAATAAATGCAGCCTTGGTGAGGAGACGAAACTTCTTTTAAAAACATTGAAGATCTTACCGATCCCAAACTATTGAGCAGTAGTATATTCCTCATATTTTGATGGTTTAATTGAACTTGTAGGGTCATTAAAAACAAATCTCCATACCAACCCTGTCCGGACATCACTTTTGGCCACTCCTTTATGCTGCAGAAAAACAAAATATTGCTAAACAAAATAACATTTTTCCCAATATCGTGAAGCCTTAGAAGTTAGTTAAGCTCGCAACGTTTATCGATGTTGCTATCTGCTCTTGTCTCTTCTTTTCCTGTTTTGACTATCACTATCAATAGAAATGGATAGAAATGTCCAAATAACACGGTGTGCTTTGACTCAAGGGGAGTTTGTGCTTGTGTAGGTACGTGGAGCAGAGTAATCTGATGATGGAACAGAGAAACGACTCTCTGAAGAACAGCAGTGAACAGAATCAGACCAGAATACTGCAGGCAGAACAAGACAAGGTAACACTATTAAACAGTCCAATCCATTACACACACACACACACACAATAACACCAGAACAGCTTCTAAGGCAGCATCGTAATCAACATGGAAGTGACGGACCGGAAGTGCTCTTCATAGGCAGCAACTCCACACAACATACAGATAGTGTTAATGATGTGATACTCTAATATGCTTAAAATCAATGACACAAGTATTAAGTAAAATAGTTTATTTTTATTTGATTATTTTTCAAGAAACTGACCCATTGTTTCACACTCGGAAAGAAATGGATGAAATGGAACAACAAACACCTGGAGACGTACCAAGAGCTTGTGTGAGGCAGTTTAGAGATATCAACTCTATTTTAAACAGAACAAAGACATTTTTATCGCTTATAACTTCTGGAGAGAAATAGCGCAGACACATGCAAAACAAGTTTGGCATGAAACAGAAGCTGTGATGGTCTTTTCTTCCCTGTTGTGACATGTATGCAAGTGAAACGGCTTCTGGAACAAGAAGCAATGTAGGGCGAGACCATGGGGAATTGATTGGATGGTTGTGGTTTGTTATTGGTGGATCTCCTGTGAGTGACAGGTTGCCCCGCCCTCGTCATCAGAGAAGAGAAGAGATGTCACTGTAAGAGGGAGGGGAAGATATTCTGATTCAGGATTAGAGGCACGTGAATTATAAAAATAATGATCTGCACAGATAAATAATTTATTATAAACACTGCAATAAACCATAAAAATAAGAATTGTCATCTTTGATTTAATGCTGATTTTGTTTCATAGACTTCAATTTCTTTAAGCGACATATCATTTAATTCTTCTCTCTTTTTTGTTTTGGGATGAAATATGACCAGGACATGTTCTTTTAGTTTTTTTTCTTTCATTTTTGTTTTGTTTTAGCATTATTTTTGCTTTCCATAAGGACAGAAAAATAGTGCAGACACTGGACAATGCGTCATGTTCGGCTGTACGAAGTGCTTGTGTAAAAAATGAAGTATATTTTGTGGTGCAGCATGACATAATCAAAGTTTTATGGTTTTTTTTTTTTTTCAGTCTTTCTAAGTAGATGAGGATGTTTTCCCTGAATTAAAGGTGCAATATGTAAGAATTTTGCAGTAAAATATCCAAAAACCACCAAGCCAGTGTTACATATTTTGTTCACTTGAGTACTTGCAATATCCCAAATGTTTGCAACTATTTGTAAATCGTTAGAAAATCGTGATTTTAACCAAGGCTCCGGGACGTGTGAGGAGTCGCCTGTCAATTGCGTCATACCCGCGTTACCCTCGGTTTCCGCTTTTATTTTGTAGAAACCATGGAAACACCAAAGACGCTTTAATATTTACATGTTTTAATAGACAAGGGAACAACTGTTTTGATAAATTTATAGACAGAAAACTAATTATTGTTATATAGCTCGACACGTTTAGTCTTATTGTTTAAATCTAATTTTCTTGATTTTTTGCGAGTACCATGCTTTACCATGCCTCAGAGAAAAACACTATTTTGTGAAGTAGCTAACATAGCATAATCAGATGCAGCTTTATTTTTAGTAACAGTAATACAGAATTTTCTCCATCATACAATACGTTTTAAAATGAATTGCATGCCATTTATCAACACAAGCCATCCAGCATTAATATGATATTGTAAAATCGATCTATCTTACTGCAGTGTGTAACAGTGCCTCACAGCAGCCACCGAGCGAACGCACAGAGTAACATTATAAAATTTTCAACACTCTCAAATGTATCTAATATGATAAACAGAGCTGCGTTACCTCATACTCATGACCGGCAAAGCGGAAGCGGCGCCGGCGACTGTGTCATAATAAAAGTCCCGCTGCTCGTGAGGCGTGTGTTGCTCAATCGCTCCAGCTCCTCGTTCAGCTCCCACAACACTTGGTCCTGCTCTGTTTCATACTACAGTAACGTTAATAATCTCATCCATGAACATGATTTCTTCCCGAGTCCTATCCCGATTATTTCCACCGTCCATTGAGGTGTAGACCTCATGTCCCAAGATTCCACGCTCAAACTTGCCGTCATCAAGCTATGCCTTTGTTTTGAATAGGCCTCTAGCGACCTCTAGTGGACATAAATCTTACATATTGCACCTTTTTAATGTTTTTTTTTTTTTTTTTTACCACAAAATCACTCTTTTTACTTGCTCTCCACCAATACAAAAGGACACTACAGAAGAATCTGATGTTCATAACGCAAAGGCAACTGTTAAATATCTCTCCTGCTAACACTATTTCCTTCTAAGCTATGTATCTCTGCTCTGATTGGTTAATTAACGCTACTCTGATTGGCTGAGAGCCTTTAGTGGTGACTGCTCTCTTTTCTCAGCATGCACTGCCACTGGAATTGAGTTGGGATCAGGTGAGCCAAAGCGCTGTCCCGCCTCATCCATTTCTTCATTCGGTTGTTAAGTCTGACGTCACGCGGCAGCGCTTCCGGGTCCAAACGCTCAATCTCATACCACAAGAAAACAACAAACGGTGCTAATATACACACATGATGTGGTGTAATACTACCAAAAAATTATAATCATGACCTTTATCTGCATACCAAAATCCCAGATGGCCAGACAGTGATTCATCTTATAAATTGTTAATATATTAAAGGGTTAGTTCACCCAAAAATTTTTATTATGTCATTAATGACTCACCCTCATGTCGTTCCACACCCGTAAGACCTTCGTTCATCTTCAGAACACAGTTTAAGATATTTTAGATTGTCCGAGAGCTTTCTGTCCCTCCATTGAAAGTGTTTGTACGGTGCACTGTCCATGTCCAGAAAGATAATAAAAACATCATCAAAGTAGTCCATGTGACATCAGTGGGTTAGTTAGAGGTTTTTGAAGCATCGAAAATATATTTTGGTCCAAAAATAACAAAAACCACGACTTTATTCAGCATCGTCTTCTCTTCCGGGTCTGTTGTCAATCCGCGTTCACGACTCCGCAGTCGGTTGCTGCTGTGTAGGAGCTTCTTCCATCGCTCTTAGTTCTTCGTCTGTGTATTCGGGTTCAAATAAATATGGCTGAGCAAAAAAATGCAAGTCTTCCTCTGTGTCGAAATCCTTAGACATGTTTGCGAATGTTGTTTTGTTTACAGCGTGCGTCTCCCTCAGACTGTAAACGAAGCTCGGGCGCACCAGATAACACGTCAGCAGCGTCACTGCGGAGTCGTGAACAACAGACCCGGAAGAGAAGACAATGCTGAATAAAGTCGTAGTTTTTGTTATTTTTGGACCAAAATGTATTTTCAATGCTTCAAAAAATTCGAACTAACCCACTGATGTCACATGGACTACTTTGATGATGTTTTTGTTATCTTTCTGGACATGGACAGTATACCGTACATACATTTAAATGGAGGGACAGAAAGCTCTCGGACTAAATCTAAAACATCTTAAACTGTGTTCCGAAGATGAACGGAGGTCTTACGGGTTTGGAACGACATGAGGGTGAGTCATTAATGACATCATTTCCATTTTTGGGTGAACTAACCCTTTAATGTCTGTGACGCTGTGAGCACGGAGACTGTTGTGTAGACTGTAAGTATGTTTAAATGTTTAACTTTTTAAAATGTTAAATGTTTAATATGAATACATAAATGCCGTCGAGATGGCATTCTCAAGTGAAACGAGCCGGGGCTTGGACCCAGAAACAGCATTCCTTACGTCACGACTTAACAAGCAGATAGTCTTCACACTCTTTCCCATCGTTTATGCTTAATGAAGCATTTCCCATTTCTGTTTTCACTCTTTGTTTTGAACAGGCACCACTCACTAACCAATCAGCATTCAGCTCTCAGCAGGGGTAGATAGTTCTACCACTGTATTTTCTCTTTTTGTCACTGCTTTCTTTTCCTTTTATCTTTTTTTTTTTTTAGTCTTTCCATTATAGTCCCATCATCATTTCATCTGAGTCGTCCTGCTGTATCATCAGTTGTGTTTTAGCTGGTTTAATGTCAGTCTCTCCTCATCTCTCTGGAAGGTACGTTTGACCGAGGAGTTGGCGTCGTCTACAGCGCGCGTGTCGGAGCTGCAGCTGGAGTTGAGCGCGCAGCAGCAGAAGGCCGCGGCACTGCTGGCCAAACTCAACTCGGCCCTGCAGGACGGTCAGCAGCACAGCACACAGATCACAGCGCTGGAGGCTCAGACACTGGGTGAGCTTACACTGTCTGCTGACCACCAGTGAAACAGACTCATCTGTAAATCAGCTGGCTTCTAGTTTCCTTTAGTAATGGGAAGTCTGATTGTTTTCCGTGACCTGGTTCTTTTAGACAATTTGTTTCAATATACCATGAAGCCGGTTTAGGAGGCTAGCCAGGTATGTTTCAGTTTAGTTCATGATAACCCTTTGTTTTAGGCACCATGAAAGTGGCTCGGCTTTTAGCGGCGTTTATCACCATTGTAACTTGCACTCCAGGGCAGGTTATGTTCGGGGTAAGAGATCTCAAACTGAAACTGGACCAATCAGCTGTGAGCAAACTGACACATGTCTGATGCAATAAAGCCACTCCCTCAGTTTAAAGGTCACTACATAATAAAAGATTTGATCTGGCTTTATTTATAACAATGATTATTTATAATAATAATTTTTTGTATGATTCAGATATTATTTATGTAATTATTATACCCTTACACATCCATTAAACATTTACAATTTTAGTTGATCAATTATTAAGTTACATTTAGTTTAAATATAATTATTAGGGCTGTCGAAATTAACATGTTAATGCATGCAATAAATTTTTTCAGTTTAACACATTAAAAATATTTAACGGAATTAATGCAGCTTCTGTTTTTTTTTGGTCATCCTTTTTTTTTCCCCCATCATCCCAAACGCTATAAAACAATTAAAGTGTAATAACACGCAACAGAAGAACTTAAATCTGTACTGGCATGCTGACAGACACACACAGGACTCAAGTGCACAGAAAGCCGGCCACATTGAGTTCTCTTTCGCACTTGAACAGACAAAAACACACAAATATGCCAAAATGCCTGCTTTGTCGAGCATCCTTGTGCACCATTTTAAAATGAGTTATATCAAGTCTTAAATGAGTGTAAAGAGTTGTGAAACAATAGGATGCGTGTCAAATACGTATCATGTGCGTCAGATCTTAAAGTGACAGCAGCCTAATAAACCTGCTGCTGTCTGTTATTAATGTTAATCAAAGAACAAAAGACGAGAAAATCCCTCACTCATTAATCTATATTTAACTTATCATTTCTGCAGTGAAGACTGTAAAGTGTTTGATAATTTTATTCTGTTTCTGTATATTTCCTACCGGTTCGATCAAATATTTAAAATATACTATATCTACATTAATTTGGAGATTAACTGTGAAATTATTAGTGTATAAAAATATATTAAAAACTTTAATGTTAGGTGCGATTTAATTGTGATCAATTACAGAAAAATATGGGATTAATTAGTTTTTTCATTGATTGACAGCACTAATAAATACATAAAGATAATCTCCTGGTTTCACAGACAAGGCTTAAGCTAGTCCAGACTAAAATGCATGTTTGAGCTGTTTTAACTGAAAGCAACTTGCACTGACATCTCTTAAAATATGTCAGTGTCATTGTTTTGTCTCAAAATGCACACCAGTAATGTTTTTTTTATAGTGAAAGTTTATAAAAGATACTTAAATATCTTAATTGAACTAAGGACTAATCCTGGTTTAGTATAAGCCCTGTCTGTGAAACCAGGCCAAAATGTAATCTAAAGCTTATTTATAATCAATTTCTGTAAAATTGCAGTGATTTTTATTTAATAAAAAAAAACAAAGGCAGTAATACAAATAATATCATTATGTATAAATAATTTACTATTTAAATAGTATATCATTGCATATAATGTGAATTTGAGGGTAAAATAGTGTCTTGAAAATAATGTCACTGTTGCAAAAAAATAATAATGTTTAGGAAAATAATATAATTTCATTCTTTTCTCTTATTTTTTGTTTTGGGAAAAAATATGACCAGGACATATTCTTTTGGGTTTTGTTTTGTTTTATGTTGGCACTATTTTTGCTTTCCATAAGGACAGAAAAATTATTGGCAGTGGGAAACTGTTCCATCACACAGGATTATGACACGGGCTGCGTCTGAAAACGTAAGGAAGGCATCAAGGCACATCCGAATCCAAAGTTAGCTTCACTTCTTGTCTCATGTCATCTAATCGATGTTTGAAGGCAGCATAGATGTGTCCTTCACTGCCTTTGATATCCCACAATCCTGTGCTTTCCATTCTGTGACAGTTGAATTAAAAATAAAGTTGTGGCTTCTGGTCAGTTTGTGTGTAAATGTACATTTTTGACCAACGTTTGCCACTTCTGATGTCATTTCTAGTGAGAAATTACTTTTATAGTTATTAAATATTCACATAGTTACCACCAAAGCTCATGCTATTTTGCTGTAGACCATTAAACCGTTACTCTGCCTCAGAAGTCTGTCTTCGGGAGATGTCTTCGTACACAAACGCTGCCTGCAGAGTCATTGCCTGATAGGGCAGTGAGGCAACACTGGTTGCATCCATGGTGTAAGCGTCTGTGTGTGTGTTTCAGAGCTGAAGGAGACGGCAGAAAGAGTACAGGGTCAATACAAGATGGAGAAGCAGAAGCGGAAGGAACTGGAGCTCAAACTCAACAACATGGAGGAAGAGCTGCAGGACATGAAAACAGAGAAGGACAGTCTGGAGCGAGTGAGTTATTGATGCTTCTGTCTGTGTGTACATGTGTGAAAAACGAATGACTGAATCCTCATTTGGATAATCTTGTGTATTGAACTGTATGTTCAGACTCTCTCTGAAAGGAAGCGGAAGTGGCAGGCCGAGAGACAGCGCTGTGATGAGGAACTGGAAGAGGTGAGGAGGGCGGGCCAGCAGGAGATGGACAGCCTCAGGAGTCAATTACGTAAAGCCAGAACGAGCACTGATCACGCAGCAGCGGAACAGGTAAATGTGTTTGCACACATGATGACAAGAATACATCCATGCTGGATTTCATGGCCAATCAGAATCAGTCGTGACCCATTCCTTACATTGACTGAGTGTTGTAGCTGTAGTTTTGTGACTGTGAGTGTGAGTGTGTTTGTGTGCAGCTGTCTCAGTTGCAGGCGGATCTGGAGCAGGAGTGGCAGGTGAAGTGTGATCAGGCTCTGGCAGCGGCACGTGAACAGAAGAGGAGAGAGACGACTGAACTCACAGAGCACAGAGACGCACTGCAGCTCAAACTCACACAGCTGCAGGAGAAGGTATACACTCACTCACACACACACACTGACACACACACATGTTCGTTTTTATGAATTGTGGGGACATTCCATAGGCGTAATGGTTTTTATACTGTACAAACTGTATTTTCTCTCCCCCTACACTACCCCTACCCCTAAACCTACCCATCACAGGAAACTGTGCACACTTTTACTTTCTCACAAAAACTCATTCTGTATGATTTATAAGCCTTTTGAAAAGTATGTCCTCATAAGTCACCTCTTCTTGTAATACCTATGTCATACCCATGTCATTATACACATTTGTGTCCTGATATGTCACAAAAACGCACACACTCATATACACACTCTCACACACACAGGTTTGTTTTGCTATCAAGGTGAGGACATTCCATAGGCGTAATGGTTTTTATACTGTACAAACTGTATATTCTATCCCCTACACTACCCCTACCCCTAAACCTAACCATCACAGGAAACTGTCTGCATTTTTACATTTTTTATGAAACATTTAGTATGTTTTTAAAGCTAATTTAAATATGAGGACTCATGAAATGTCCTCATATTTCATGTTTACTTCGTAATACCAGTGTAATACCCATGTCATACAAATTTGTGTCCTCATAAATCATGAAAACAAGCGCGCACACACACACACACACACACACACACACTCACATACAGACACACACATACACTCACTCACTCACACACACTAACGGTTAAAAGTTTGGAATAATTCATATTTTTAATGGTTTTGAAAGAAGTGTCTTCTGCTCACCAAGGCTGCATATATTTAATAAAAAAAATACCGTAATATTGTGAAATATTATTACAATTTAAAATACATTTTAATACTACCTCCAGCTCAGGTCAGTGGAGAGAATTCTCGTGGAAGAATATAATACGATTTTTTATTACTCCAAAAAGAAAATATTTACAGGATGGTAATCTGGAAACTGCACTCTGTTGGAGACAATGTAATAATTCTATGGCTGATTACTTTCACATATTTTGGAAATGTCCAGCAATTCAATCTTATTGGTTAGAGGTAATCACTGAAATAAAATTGATATTGGGATTCGAAATTGAGAACAGCTTCGGTACTATATATTTAGGAAACATACCAACTGATTGTAATACTCAAGATAAGTACCTACTTATTATTGGTTGCTAGTAAAAAAGCAATAACTAAGAAATGGTTGCATGAGAATCCACCAACAAAAGAAGAATGGATAATGATTGTAAAAGATATGTATGATATGGAGAAACTCACCTTCTCTCTAAGATTAAACATGGATAAATTTTACAAGTACTGGTCAAAATGGTTAAAGTATAGGAATATGGATAGAACATAATGAGTTATTGTAAGTGGANCTGTGTTTATTTTTTTTTATTCTTCTTCTTTTCCTTTTCTCTCTCTTCCGAGACTATTGGAAAAGCAACCCCTGATATGAAGTTAACTGTATATGAACAACATAATTGTATGTGATATTCCTAGTGACCTGTTCCGTTCTTCTGCATGTGTTGCATTAAAAAAAAAAAAAAAAAA
>RJVU01069130.1:2251915-2266302 GCA_003731715.1 Anabarilius grahami
AAAAAAAAAAAAAAAAAAATACATTTTAACATATATTCATATAGAAAACAGCTAATTTATTTCTGTGATCAAAGCTGAATTTTCAGCATCATTACTCCAGGTTTCAGTGTCACATGATCCTTCAGAAATCATTCTAATATGAGGATTTGCTGCTCAATAAACATTTCTGAAGTTTTTTCAAGTTTTTGCTGCTTAATGTTTTGTGGAAACTGTGATGCAAGTAAAAAAATGAAATCCTTTTATTCTTCAGTGACATTAAATTGATCAAAAGTGACAGTAAAGACATTTATGATTTCTATTTCAAATAAATGCTGTTCTTTTGAACTTTCTATTCATCATAGAATCCTGAAAATAAAATGTATCACCGTTTCCACAAAAATATGAAGCAGCACGACTGTTTAACATTGATAATAATGTTTCTTGAGCAGCAAATCAGCATATTTGAATGATTTCTGAAGGATCATGTGACACTGAAGACTGGAGTGATGATGCAGAAAATTCAGCTTTGATCACAGAAATAAATTACATTTTACTATATAGTCACATAAAAAACAGATATTTTAAATCGAAATAATATTTCACAATATTACTGTTTTTACTGTGTTTCTGATCAAATAAATGCAGCTTTGATGAGCAGAAGAGACTCAAAAATGTAAAAAAAAATATCGTAATTATTCCAAACTTGTGAATACTAGAGCAGATGAAGGCACACATACAGCAGCAATGACGTCCTCAGCAGTCCACATCTGTATCACTTAGACAATCACTAAACTAATCCAGCTAACACTCTTATTTATCTCCTCTGCAGTTTAATGCACTCAAACAGTCCCGTGATTCAGAGGAACAGCGTTTACTTCAGCAGCAGGACCAGGGAGAAGAGCTACAGTCCTTGAGAGAAAAGGTGAGACACTGAGGAAAACCACACCCACCTCAGGCTCCTCCTCTCCTCACTTACAACTCTGTGAATTGAGTTTAATGCAATCATTTTTACTCTCTCTCTCTCTCTGATCTTTTTTTAAGAATGATTGTGTTATGACTGTCTGACCTCTTTGCAGTTATTTATAGATGGTGGGTTTATTATCAGGTACAATATAGTACATATAATATATTCTCCGCCTCATTCTTCAATAACAGCCTACATTACATTGTGTCAGCCGGGTGTTTTACTTCATAAAGAGCAGGGAGGATCCATGCCATGACCCCTGTAGTGAAAGCAGTTTTGCGTGTGTTTCAGTGCCGTGCGCTGGAGCAGAGAGCGGCGCTGCTGAAGCAGCAGGAGGAGACGCATGTTTCAGAGCAGCAGCAGACGGACACAGCAGAAGAGGTGAACTTACTGACCTCCAACTACATCTGGATTATACTGACACTGATCATAGAGCATGCACCTTATTATTATTACCATACCTTGTTCATATAAGGCATCAGAAGCTCTCAGTTCAGAACAAATGTCATAAATCTGCCAAGTGTAGCATAAATTAAACCATTAGCAGCTTCAAACATTTGTTTTTGTAAACTGTTTTTATAGAAGTCTTTAAAGGAGTAGTTCACTTTCAAATTAAAATTTCCTCATAATTTACTCACCCCCATGTCATCCAAGATGTTCATGTCTTTCTTTCTTCAGTCGAAAAGAAATGAAGGTTTTTGATGTAAACATTCCAGGATTATTCTCCTTATAGTGGACTTCAATGGACTCCAAACGGTTGAAGGTCAAAATTATAGTTTCAGTGCAGCTTCAAAGGGCTTTAAACGACACTAGACGAGGAATCAGGGTCTTTTCTAGAGAAACGATCACTCATTTTCTAAAAAAAATACAACTGTATATGCTTTATACATACAAATTATCGCCTTGCACGTGCTTCCGCTTTCCGTATTCTTCAAAAAGCTCACGCTGTATGTCCTACGCCTTCCCTATTCTACTTATGGAAAAAAACGGAACTGGCGTTCATTTCGTAAGTTTCGCTAGATAAGACCCTTATTCCTCGTCTGGTATCGTTTAAAGCCCTTTGAAGCTGCACTGAAACTGACATTTTGATCTTCAACCGTTTGGAGTCCATTGAAGTCCACTATAAGGAGAATAATCCTGGAATGTTTTCATCAAAAACCTTAATTTCTTTTCGACTGAAGAAAGACAGGTGAGTAAAAAAGGAGGAAAGTTTATTTGAGACTGAACTAATCCTTTAAGTTAGGAAAAACATTTGATTGTTTTCCTAACTGATTATTAGTGGTGTTGTTATACTGTAAATTCAATTGATGTGTTCTTTTAATAACATTAACTTTAATAAAAAAAATTAGTTAGTAGAATAAAAACGTACAATATGTACATTGACAGTTCATTTATTTTGTTTAAATGAATTCATTTAAATAATTTTAACAAACATTTGTTGGACATTTCTGAACTAACCTCTATTTTTATTAATGTGTTTATATATACAGTACTGTTAAAAAGTTTGGGTGGGTAAGATTTTTGCAAGAAATTAATACTTTTATTTAGAAAGGATGCATTAAATTGATCAAAAGTGCCAGTAAAGACATTTATAATGTTCCAAACAATTTCTATTTCAAATAAATGCTGTTGTTTTGAACTTTATTTATCAAAGAATCCTGAAATAATGTATCATGGTTTCCACAAAAATCTTTTTTCAACATTGATAATAATCAGAAATGTTTCTTGAGCAGCAAATCATCATATCAGAATGATTTCTGAAGGAACATGTGATATATTTGGTATTAAAATAATATACTACTGCTGTAATATTAAACTATTATAGTGCTGTAATAGATGCACTGAATGTTTTATTGATTTATTATTATTTTATTTAAATTAATTATTTTTAAAGCATTTTATTCTTATTTCATATAGTCATTATATTCATGATGGAACTCACTCTTTCTAAGCTCCGCTGTGTTTGTTCTCAGGTGAAGCGTGTGATGAATGGAGTGTTTCAGTCGCTCCGAGGGGAGTTTGATCTGAACGAGACCTACTCAGGAAGTGCTGTTCTCCGAGTGCTGGTCAACACTATCAAGGTCTGTGAAACACAGTGTGTGTCTTTGTACTCAGAATCTGACATACAAACACCTCATGCTGCAGATAGAAATGTCACCGTGTGTTTTCCCTCCATTCACAGAGTGTCACACTGCAGCTCCTCACTAAAACTGAGAGATCTTCTCCTGAACACAGTGAAAAAGAGGAGGATGAGGAGGAGGATGACGAGGAGAGAGAGAGCGACGCGCGGCACACTCAGGCGCATATGAACGGACAGAGAGAGGAAGAGGAGCCGACAGACACAGATCCTGAAGATGGACTGCCGCAAGTGGAGGAAGATGCTACACCAGCAGAAGAGGAGGAAGAAGAAACAGAGGAAATCAAAAGTGAACAGGAAGTTGTAGAAGAAAGGAATAAAGAGAAAGTTGTGGAAGAGAAGGAGGTAGAAGTTAATGTCAGCACAGAACACAATGTGCAAGATCAGGACAGTGAAACTACACACGAAGAAGAGGCTGAAAGTGATGTCACACCCACACAGGAAGTGACCGCAAAGCTGCCTGATGACATCAGTCCACAGGAAGTGAAGGTAGTTGATGAGGGTGTCCCAGGGCCTGTAGATAAAGCAGAAAGCACACTGACGTTAGGCGGACCTCCCAAGAACCCGCCGCCACCCCCTGCTGCTCTACACGAGGACTCCAGCGCCACACCTGCACAGATCAACAGGTATGAACATTTATGACAGTTGCCCAGGTTGCTTAAAGACAGTTCACTCAAATTAAAAATCATAGGCCTGGTTTCACAGACAGGATTAGGCCTTAGTTCAATTAGGACATTTAAGCAGCATTTATAAACGTACCCTAGAAAAAAACATCACTGTTGTGCATCTCGAGACATTTTAAACATTTTATGGCACTGACATATTTTAAGATAGTATGTCAGTGCCATATTCATTAGAAATGTTTTGATGATGCAGCAATAAACTAGGCTAGTATACCTTAAAGGAACACTCCACTTTTTTTGAAAATAGGCTCATTTTCCAACTCCCCTAGAGTTAAACAGTTGAGTTTTACCGTTTTGGAATCCATTCAGGCGATCTCCGGGTCTGGCGGCACCACTTTTAGCATAGCTTAGCATAGTTCATTGAATCTGATTAGACCGTTAGCATCTCGCTTAAAAATGACCAAAGAGTTTCAATATTTTTCCTATTTAAAACTTGACTCTTCTGTAGTTAAATCGTGTACTAAGACCAATGAAAAATGAAAAGTTGCGATTTTCTAGGCCGAAATGGCTAGGAACTATACTCTCATTCAGGCGTAATAATCAAGAAACTTTGCTGCCGTTCCATGAGTGCAGCAGGTGCAATGATATTACGCATCGCTTGTGAGCCCCTGCTTGCACAGGGAGCGTGCCTTGCAACCATGGCACGCGTTTGTGAGAGGCGCTGCGTAATATCTTTGCGCCTGCTGCAGCCATGGAACGGCAGCAAAGTTTCTTGATTATTACGCCGGAATGAGAATATAGTTCCTAGTCATATCAGCCTAGAAAATCGCAACTTTTCATTTTCCATCGGTCTTAGTACACGATTTAACTACTGAGGAGTCAAGTTTTAAAAAGGAAAAATATTGAAACTCTTTGGTCATTTTTAAGCGAGATGCTAACGGTCTAATCAGATTCAATGAACTATGCTAAGCTATGCTAAAAGTGGTACCGCCAGACCCGGAGATCGGCTGAATAGATTCCAAAACGGTAAAACTCAACTGTTTAACTCTAGGGGAGTTGGAAAATGAGCCTATTTTCAAAAAAAGTGGAGTGTTCCTTTAATGCATGTGTTTTTGATCTTTGCTGATTTAAAACATGATCAAAAACTAATCTATTTTAATGACAAAAAGTTAAAAGAAGAGAGCAAGTGACAAATATCGGGATCGGCTAATAGTTGTTTGTTAAAATCAGTATTGGTATCTGCCCAAAAATCCTAACAGTGTATCCCTATTCAAAACCCTTTTTTTTTAATCATTAAGCTGTGTACATGTACTGATTTAAGATTATTCATAAGATCGACATTTTTAGTCTTGAGATTAAAACTTTTCTTACATTAAATGTTTTTCAAAACCATAATGAACCAACATGAATACAAATAATTTGTTATTTTGCACTCTTTTGTTATTGACCCAGATATTTTGCGAAGTGTTCAAGCTGTTCTTTTCCATACAGTGAGCAGGTCGAGCTCCGAACAGGACAGAAAACCCCATAAAACTAGTTAATTTGACTTGTAAGCTTTATTCACAGTCTTCTGAAGAAGTGAATAATGACTTCAACTTTGGTCTTTTACTAACTCAAGCTATTGTATGGCTTAAGAAGACTTGAAATATAGTATAGCACAAATCATATGGAGCACTCTTATTTAATTTTTTACTTGTCATGTTTGGAGCTTGATGGCATCTGTTCTTACTCTATATCATTATGTGAAAGAGAGCAGCTAGAACGTTCTTCAAAATATTTCCTTTCTGTTTCACCGAACAAAGAAATATTTACAGGCTTGGATTGACATGAGTGAGTAAATGTTAATTTCAGGGTAAAATATGCCTAAAATGTATGTAATTGATCATCTTCTCATATGTGAGAGAGTAAATAGGAACAGTAATTACATTTCACAGCATGTATTATTGTGAAAAACTTGTTGATGTCCCATCTAATTAAATCAGTTTTATGATTGTTGGTAAACCTCAGAAATCTTTTCAGCACTGTATAACACTGTAAATGAACTTGAATTAACAAAACACCCGCTCTAACCGTCACTGTGAGCATGCGCCCAGATCATGTGTTTGTCCTCTGAACGCTCTGTCCTGTTTCCTTATGTCTCTCGTCTCATCTGTGCTCATCCTGCTATTCTCTCAGTTCATCTGAGAGGGTAGAAGAGGAAAATGGAAAGGAACCATTTTTCCAGAGTCCCGTCTCGCATGCACCCGCACCTCCACCCGCAACCACACCCGCAGCCGCACCCGCAGCGGCCGATGAAGAGGAGGAGGAGCTGGTGAGCAGCGCTCTCACACACACACTCCACATTCACCTGCTGCTTTTCTGTTGTTCAGTCTCACAAACTAATCTTTTTACTGTCATTTAAGTAAAACATTGTCTTTGTATGTGTCATTAAAGGTCCAGATCATCTAATATTGACAATTCCCCAGTGTATTTCTCATTATAGTGTGAATGAATACGGTTAATGTGTGCTGTAGTGGTTCGGGCAAGGTTGTTGGTTTGATGCCCGCAAGGAACAAGAAAGCGGTTCTGTTGTAACCAACTCATGGCTCCTTTCTAAGACAATAGCACATGAAAGTCGTCATAAATAAAATAAATCATAAATTAAAAAAATGGTAATTAAAAGATTCTGTTCTGAAATTTAAAATGCGTTGCGATGCATAGATTCCATAATGAAATATCAGTGCATCCATTACAGTACTAAAATATTTTAATATTACTGCAGTGTTATATTATTATAATTTACTATTATATTACCCAATATATCACACAATTACTTAAAGGTGCCCTAGAAAATGTTTTTAAAAGATGTAATATAAGTCTAAGGTGTCCCCTGAATGTGTCTGTGAAGTTTAAGCTCAAAATACCCCATAGATTTTTTTTTATTAATTTTTTTAACTGCCTATTTTGGGGCATCATTATAAACGCGCCGATTTATGCTGCGGCCCCTTTAAATTCTCGTGCTCTCCGCCCACAGAGCTCGCGCTTGCCTTAAACAGTGCCTTAACAAAGTTTACACAGCTAATATAACCCTCAAATGGATCTTTACAAAGTGTTCGGCATGCATGCGTCGGATTATGTGAGTATTGTATACTGTTATATTGTTTACATCTGATTCTGAGTGAATTTGAGGCTGTGCTCCATGGCTAACGGCTAATGCTACACTGTTGGAGAGATTTATAAAGAATGAAGTTGTTTATGAATTATACAGACTGCAAGTGTTTAAAAATGGCATATGCAAATATTGGGGGCGTACATATTAATGATCCCGACTGTTACGTAACCCTGTTCTTCGGAGGTCTTTTAAACAAATTAGATTTATATAAGAAGGAGGAAACAATGAAGTTTGAGACTCACTGTATGTCTTTTCCATGTACTGAACTCTTGTTATTCAACTATGCCAAGATAAATTCAATTTTTCATTCGAGGGCACCTTTAACCAAAATGCAGTAGTTTTCATCAGGATGGATACAGACTGTATTTTGCCAGTATTTTTCTACAATGTAAGTTGTCACACCAGGCATTAAAAGGTTTACAGTGTGTAAGATTTTTGTTTTGTTTTTGAAGAACATCTCTTCTGCTCACCAAGGTTGCATTTATTTGAACAAAAATACAATAACAGTAATATTGTGAAAAAATAATGCAATATAAAGCTACACTATGTAACTTTTGGCCCTCTAGCAGTTAAAAAACAAAACTGCATGCATTTTACAGAAGAACATTGTTTTAGTTGTGCTTACTGCAGCTTTACCCATTAATAAGCACAGTACAGACTTGAAAATAAATTCCAGCGCAGCACTACAACAACCATAAAGATCAGACCGTTCGCAATAGATAATGCTTTACAATGAGCTCTGTTAGAGAGCTACATATGACAATTAATCTGTTCAATAAAATACCTTACTCACCTGTTGAGTAATAAAAACTCCATCGTCATGTGTCGCTTTTACAACATTTCAAATCTCAGTTCTCTTCATCTCTGAAAAGCCTAGCAAGCGTTGATTCTGGTTTTCTGTCTCGTTCTTTTTCCCAGCAGACTCTCCTCTGTTTGGTGTTTGTTTAAAATGGGTGATTCTCCGGAGGTTGGAGATTTAGCGGCTCCATGTCAACCTTTTTCGCGTGTTGTGACAACTAACTTATTTCACTCCCACCAAAATTTCATGATAAATAACGTGATTTAGCGAAGAGCTAAATCTAAATCAGATTCACAGCAATATCCCCAGAGTTAAATCAACTCTGCTCAGAGTACTTATGGTCCCTCTCTATATAGTATTAAAGTAACACTGAAACAGTTAAAGTTAATGAGATAATTAAGCGATTAATTGATGACTGAGCAATAGTGATGAACACCTGCTGTTAACAAGAATAAATTACTGAAGAAAAGACAAACACAAGAACTACGACTGACCTCCAGCCTCAGCCTTAGATGAAATCAACTGAAGATAAAAAAAAAAGGACAATATCCCCTAGTTTCACAGATGATGCTTAAGCTAGTCCCAGACTATAATGCTTGTTTCATTTGTCTTAACTGAAAGCAATTTGTACTGACAGATCTTCAAATATGTCAGTGTCATTGTTTTGTCTCAAGATGCACACCAGCAATGTTTTTTTTCTAGGGTTTGTTTATAAACGCTACTTAAATTCCCTAATTGAACTAAGGCCTAATCCTGGCTTAGTCTAAGCCCTGTCTGTGAAATCGGGTCTAAATCTCCCAAGATCTGATTAAACTCCTCCACAAACAGCATTACCAGCTTTACTTATTACTAACCAGATTTACTTTGTTTATTTCTGCCATGTGTCTACAGAAGCTCTTATTGAGAATTAAGTTTAGATGTTGATGTTTTATTGGTCAAAAAAGCAAACACTGACCATGGTTAGCTTATTTTCTGTTTGTAAACAATTGAATGAACGTCACAAAGTTGTCTCTCTCTATCTATCTTCAGTTTATTGACTGACATGAACACATCATACTATCCTCAACAGTGGTAATAATAGTTACTCATACTGCAGTGCATGATGAGAGTATTGTACTATGGTAATACCCAGCATGCATTGAAGCGTGAAGTGTTTTGTTAATTACCATTTTTGAGATTCAGATGCTGATTCTTGATGTCTGTGTGTGTTTAAATAATGCAGTAGTTCTCTTTTATGCATTACGGTTTTAAAATCATTCACAATAACTGTTTGTTGCACTTTGTTCTCATGCTCTAGTTTCACAGGGTTGGTAATGCAAAACATAAATGTATAAACAGAACATATGATTAGTTACTTTGGATACAATCATCATAAATGCAGCTAATATCTGCTCACTGTAAAGTACTGATCTTATTGCTTTTCAACATCATATGCATTGTTGCAAAGAAAAATCTAACAAAAGAAGGCAAGGGTTAACGAGCCCAACTAAAGCAAACACTGATCTCCATAAAGGTGGCATCGTTTTTTTTTTTTTACCCATAAAACATCATCTAAACCTGTTAATTCTCAATAAGAGCTTCTGTAGACATATGACAGAAATAAAGTCAATCTTGTCAGTAATAAGTGAAGCTGGTAATGCTGTTTGTGGAGTTGTTTAATCAGATCTTGAGAGATTTAATGTCTTTTATCATCAGTTGATTAAATCTAAGGCTGTGACTGAAGTCAGTTCTTGTGTTTCTCTTTTCTTCAGTGATTCTGCTTGTTAACAGCAGGTGTTCATCACTAATGCTCAATCATCACTTAATCGCTCAATTATCTCATTCAATTTAACTCTGCTTTAATGTTACTTTAACACTCTGTAGAGTGGGACCATATGTACTCTGAGCAGAGTTGATTTGCCATGTTGCCGTCATTGTGTGGCTCTGTTGCGAAAACTGGTCTTTTTGTTTGAGTATCCTAACCTGCCCAAAACTATAATATATTGGACCAATGGTGTGAGTTTGGTGGCGGGACTCTTGTTTGTTCAACCAATGATAGGTGTGGGGAGTATGAAAACAGTGGAGATTACTAGTCAGTAAATGCACCCATTTAAACAGTGTTTAATCAGTAACTAATATGTGAACTGATTCATACTTGTCTATGAACGTCCTCAGAGTTTAAAAGGACGGCCCCCTCCTGCCCCTCTCTTTGGTGATGAAAGTGATGATGATGATGACCTGGACTGGCTGGGCTGATGTGACCCTTCTGAAAACCAGTGTCTGATGTCAGATGACAAGGAGGCCAAATGAACTGTGTTTGTGTGCTGGACCGCCAGGGACTTTTAATTTGTGGGTATGGATGAAATGCGAGAAGCATTTCAGGATTTTGTGATCAAAGAACAGAGAGTAACTTCCTGTCCAAAACCTTGAAAAGCATTTGAATGAATCTTGATGGCGATATGAACTGAGTGCTGCTTACAAACTGATTTACTGCACATACAGCAAAAAAAAAAATAATTAAATCTACAAATACTGTAAATCATAACACAATTTTTTTTTAAATCTTAATTTATGATTCAGTGTTCCCATCTTTAAAACAGTTTTCATGTTTTATTCTGATGACGTTAGCTTGCTGTCTCTGTTCTTAATATTTATACATTGTACTAACAGCAACCAATTCCATATTAATAAAGAAATGAGACTGTCACTCTTTCTTTAGCATTTGACTGATTTGTTCATCAGTTCATATTTTAAAAGAGGGGAAAGCCATGTATAAAAGTAATAAACAATGAGACAAAGTTACCAATTACATCAATAATAGGTAAGTAGTAGTGATATGAGTCCTCCATATGTCTGTCAATTACAGTAAGGAATGACAGTCTGTTGAATAATTAATGCACAATGTGTGCAATGTTTTAATAATTAAACGGTCCAACTTCAGTCATTCTGCCTTTATCACCTTTACCACAAATACATCTATATAATGGGCCTCATTCATGAAACACAAGCAGAACGTGTTTTTGCTAATTCCTCACAATTCAATGCAACAATTTACATCAAAGATTTACACACAAAAAAAGCAAATAAATTTCAGGGTTGTGCCCCAACAACTACTTCCTTCATTTCCTGATATGAAACTGTAAAACTGTTTGCATATCAAACAAACCTGGATCTAAAACTTGCACAAAGATAATCAAAACCTTAGGGGCCGTTCACACACAACTCATTTTTTCAGTCATTCCACTGCGCTACATTACCAGTTTTTCTATATAAAAATGCGAAAAGACGAACATTTGACCATGCCATCGTTTGCAGCTTCTCACGAATGACGCCATTCTAAAAACACAACGCCAGAGTTAAAGTAGTTGAACTTTTTTTTAAAAATCTCTACACCTTGCCTTATTTTCCATTCTACTGCCCGAGTCGTCTTTAAACACAAAAAATGTGTTAGTTGAGAATCAGGGGCCTCATTTATAAAGTGTGTGTGTACGCACAGATTTGTACGGAAGAGGATTAGGGCCAAGCAATAATAAAAAAATAAAACCATCTCGAGATTAAAGTCGTTAAATTGTGAGAAAAAAGTCGAGATAAAATGTTGAGAATAAACTCGTTAAATTACGAGAAAAAAGTCGTTAAATTGCTAGAAAAAAAAATCGAGATAAAATGTTGAGAATAAAGTCATTAAATTTCGAGAAAAATGTCGAGATAAAATGTTGAGAATAAAGTCATTAAATTACGAGAAAAAAAGTCGTTAAATTTCGAGAAAAAAGTCGAGATAAAATGTTGAGAATAAAGTCATTAAATTACGAGAATAAAGTCATTAAATTACGAGAAAAATGTCGTTAAATTTAGAGAAAAAAGTCGAGATAAAATGTTGAGAATAAACTCATTAAATTAACGAATTTATTCTCGTAATTTAACGACTTTTTTCTCGTAATTTAATGAGTTTATTCTCAACATTTTATCTCGACTTTTTTTCTCGAAATTTAACGAGTTTATTCTCGTAATTTAATGACTTTTTTCTCGAAATTTAACGACTTTTTTCTCATTATTTAACGAGTTTATTCTCGTAATTTAACAACTTTTTTCTCGTTATTTAACGAGTTTATTCTCGTAATTTAATGACTTTTTTCTCGAAATTTAACGACATTTTTCTCGTAATTTAATGACTTCATTCTCGTAATTTAATGACTTTATTCTCAACATTTTATCTCGACTTTTTTCTCGTAATTTAACGAGTTTATTCTCAACATTTTATCTCAACTTTTTTCTCGCAATTTAACGACTTTAATCTCGAGATGGTTTTATTTTTTTATTATTGCTTGGCCCTAATCCTCTTCCGTAGATTTGATCTTAGAGTGTGCATACGCTTAAATTCATGCCAACGCTTGTATTTCTAAAAAACAATCTTTGACGTGGAAAAGTGCTCATCGCCATGTCAGGGTCTGAGCACACTTTTCCATGTCGGAGTACTGCAGGTTTTTGAGAATTAAGCTATTCTTGCAGCTCTCCATTCTGAATTAAAGGATTTTAACGATGACTGGTGATCTTTTACGTGTAAATGACTTTAATTAGGTGTCGTTTACAACACGGAGAACTGAAGCCATTCAGTTGAGCGGAAGTTCACGATAATTTGCGATTTATAGATTTCACATCTGAAAGAGACATTTTCTAGAAATGATTGTAAGATTAAATGTAGGAACGTTTCTATGCAACATTTTATAAATGAGGCCCCGTGTCTTTTTCAGCATTTTGCGCATGATACATTATTATAAAAACGCAGCGCTAGACTAAAAGTAGTTCAATGTTTCAAAGTACACCATGTAACTTTTGGCCCTCTAGCGGTTAAAAAACAACTGTGTTTTGCGGAAGAACATTTTGTTTGTGCTTCGGTCTTTTGTAGCATCTCACACATGACAACGACATTCTAAAAAACATGGCTCAAGTTCGACTTTAAAATCCCCGTCTATAGACCTTACTTTTTTCATTCCACTGCCCTGCATCTTGCATTTTTAAATGCTACGTGTTCTGTGTGAACGGCCCCTCAGAACGTCTGTGAGAAGCATGAATTAAACATCATCATCTAATTATTATCAAAAAAGTTGTTTTTAGAAAATATTTCATAACTGAACTGATATTGCTGCATTCATGACAGGACTGACCCGTTCAGCTGCTCCCAAAGATACTCAGTAGTTTAAAAAAACCCTTTTCTTTAATGTGTTTTCAACAGATGAGATATGTTAGTGTGTATGATCAGAGCATAAATAACCACAAAACATTAGCTTACTGCTCACTAGATTAGGACAAAGCAAACTGAAACATGTATGAGCTGCAGTCCTGTGGAGGTGTTTGTGTTCCTGAGCTCCCAACGGATGTGTGTTCATAGTTTCCAAAAAGTGCTTGTTGTAGGCAAGTGTCCGTCTCTTCAAGAAATCCCACCACCACTGAAAGCTGCTAAAAAGTATGAAAAATAAGCTGCTTGGTACCGCTGTGTAAACACCAGAGAGGGATCATCGAAGGTCAAGCATCGATACAGTGCCTTCTGTGATTATAATGTGGCTGCCGCCCTGAGGGGAAACATCGAACGGATCATTTCATGTCATTTCAAAACACATGAAAATGAATGAATGGTGTAGTTGATGTCACTACCGTAAAAAGAGGAGGCTCTTTGGGGTGAGGATGAAAGCCTTTCTGCGTGCAGGTTGAGATCTCCTCCAGGCCGTAGTCGGTCAGTCTGAAGTAGCCGGTCCTGCGCACACGTAAACATCACCGTTCAGACCAATACGGCACACAGGCTGAATGAAAATGCACTCCCTGACAGTAGATGGCGCTTATTAAAAAAAAAAAAAAGCAGAAATATGGTAAACGCAGAACTGCACAAATTTCTTTCTAACACCCGTGTGTCACGAAGTCATGTTTTATTCACTATAATGTTTATATCTACCCTATAAAATGAAATCACACTTTTTTTCTTTTTCTTTTTTTAAAGATTTATTTTTGCCGTTTTTGCCTTTTATTATGATAGGAAGAGTTTGGTTCAAAAACACGATAAACGTCTTTTTTTTTTAAAATTGAGTTTCCGCCAAAATCAGTATTGTATCTGGTCGGTATTGAAAAGTTATTAATCTTGCGCAAAATGCGATATCCGTCATGATATTCTGTCATGTTTTATCCCTTTCTTTCCAAAACGCGACAAACGTCAGTCTCCTTTTTCTGCAGAACGCGATATATCCGCTCAACCAATCACAGCGCTCCATTCCACGCACTGTAAACAGTGATGGCACCGCCCTGAATACAGCCGGCTTCCTAGTTTTCCTTATCTGCTTTGTACTTTGATCAACAAAAACTGAAAAATGAGTAATTTTGATGGCATTGATGAACCTGTGGTGGTTTCTGCGGTGGGGAAGAAACGCAAGTCATCGAAATCTAATCATTTACGTGAGGAGATTAAGAAGATGAGGCACTCGAGTCGGGAGGAGGAAAAATGCCGGCTGTTGCTTGTTCCACGACAGCATCAAACTTCTGTCACGGTCCCCAAAACTGAATCATGAACAGTTTTTAAAAGCCGTTTTTACAGTTTTTCCTCGATTGCTAAAACACTATAACCAGGCTTTTAAACTAAAATTTCAAAACCATAACGCCATTTATCAAAAAGGAGGAGGAAGAGGAAGAGGAGGAGGAGGAGGAAGAGGAGGAGGAGGAGGAAGGAGGAGGAAGGAGGAGGAAGGAGGAGGAAGGAGGAGGAAGGAGGAGGA
>RJVU01069130.1:2266774-2327372 GCA_003731715.1 Anabarilius grahami
GAGGAGGAGGAAGAGGAGGAGGAGGAAGAGGAGGAGGAGGAGGAGGAGGAAGAGGAGGAGGAGGAAGAGGAGGAGGAGGAAGAGGAGGAGGAGGAAGAGGAGGAGGAAGAGGAGGAAGAGGAAGAGGAGGAGGAAGAGGAAGAGGAGGAGGAAGAGGAAGAAGAGGAGGAAGAGGAAGAGGAGGAAGAAGAGGAGGAAGAGTGTGAAATTCTGTGTTAAATAATGCTAACAACATTCTAACATTGTGCTAATCATGTTGACAACATTTGAACACATTGCTAACATGATTTAGCATGTTAAATCATGTTAGCAATATGTTAATCATGTTAATAACATGATAAATCATGCTAGCAATGTGTTCAAATGTTGTATGCCATGTTAGCAACATGCTTGCAACGTGTTATATAATGCTAGCAACATGTTAAATCTTGTTAATTACATGTTCTTATTTTGAATTAACATTTTTTGTTAACATGTTAAAATGCTATATCATGCTAGCAAACATGCTAATTTATGCTAGCAATGTGTTAACATGGTAACAACGTGCTAATTGTTGAATTGAACATGTTAAATAATGCTAGCACCATATTAATTAATGCCAACAAATGCCAAATCATGTTAGCAACATGCTAAAAGCATGCTAACAACATGTTAAAACATGTTAAAAATTTGTTTATGTATGCTAACAGTGTTAAAACATGTTTGCATGCTAATTCATGATAGCAACCTGTTAAAACATGCTAGCAACATGTTAACAATGTGCAAATCATGTTAACAACATAATAAATGTAAGCAAAAAATGGTAATTCAAATTAAGAACGTTAAAATGCTAAATCATACTAACAAACATGCTAATTTATGCTAGTGATGTGTTAACAACATGCTTATTGTTGAATTACATGTTAAATAATGCTAGCACCATATTAATTAATGCCAACAACATGCCAAATCATGTTAACAACATGATAAAACATGTTAAAAATGTGTTTATGTATGCTAACAGTGTTAAAACATGTTTGCATGCTAATTCATGAAAGCAACCTGTTAAAACATGCTAGCAACATGTTAACAATGTGCAAATCATGTAGGCAACATGATAAATGTAAGCAAAAAATGCTAATTCAAATTAAGAACATGCTAAATCATGCTAACAAACATGCTAATTTATGCTAACAATGTGTTAACATGGTAACGTGCTAATTGTTGAATTGAACATGTTAAATAATGCTAGCAACATATTAATTAATGCGAGCAAAATGCCAAATCATGTTAGCAACATGCTAATTCATGATAGCAACCTGTTAAAACATGTTAACAATGTGCAAATCATGTTAGCAACATGATAAATGTAAGCAAAAAATGCTAATTCAAATTAAGAAAATGCTAAATCATGCTAACAAACATGCTAGTTATTGCTAACAATGTGTTAACATGGTAACGTGCTAATTGTTGAATTGAACATGTTAAATAATGCTAGCAACATATTAATTCATGCTAGCAAAATGCCAAATCATGTTAGCAACATGCTAATTCATGATAGCAACCTGTTAAAACATGTTAACAATGTGCAAATCATGTTAGCAACATGATAAATGTAAGCAAAAAATGCTAATTCAAATTAAGAAAATGCTAAATCATGCTAACAAACATGCTAGTTAATGCTAACAATGTGTTAACATGGTAACGTGCTAATTGTTGAATTGAACATGTTAAATAATGCTAGCAACATATTCATGCTAGCAAAATGCCAAATCATGTTAGCAACATGCTAATTCATGATAGCAACCTGTTAAACCATGCTAGCGACATGCTAACAACATGCTAGTTCATGTTAAATAATGCTAACAACACTAACAAACTGTTTTTGTGGTAGTTTATTACCTTCAAAACATTCTAACTTTAAAACTGCGTAAAACGTCAAACGTCTTCAAACCAAAAACATTCAAACTTAAAGCGTTTAAAACTGTTTCAAACTTTCTGGCCTGGTTTCTTCAAGCCAACTTCACTCATCTAGTCTATATCTAATGCAGTGACAGTGTGACTTGGAGCCACTTCAACTCACTCACTGCTGGACTTACTCGTTGAATTTGGGCGAGCAGACGATGGCGATGGACTCCGGCAGCATCATCTGGTATGAGCAGTGGGTGTGCAGGTCAACGCTGGACAGGAAGGCGGTCTGAGTCGGGTGCGTCTGTGGAGCACACCTGATCTGTCACACATCTGAGAGAACTGTAAGCCTCTGACGGACATATGGGGAAATAATCATTTCAAGATCATTACTCGCTCATGGAGCTCAACAACAGGGAGTGGGAGGTGAAAATGATATTCAAACTCACTTCATAACATTGCATGCAATTGGATCTCTATGGTTGATATGAATTACATAAGCAGAGAAGGCAGAAATGTCATGTAAGGTTGAGACTGACATGTATCCAGCCCAGGGTGATGAGGTTGTGCTGGTCCTGCACCAGAAACAGCTCCTCTTCATTCTCTGTGTCACAGTAATCTGGACCGCCACACTGTTTCGGCACGATCACATGTGTCACCGTGAACGCGTTCCTATTCTGCAACAGGCACACACACACACACACACGCTCCATTTAGATGTCTTAATGCATTGTATTGATAAAGCTTATCCAAAAATATATGCATAATATACTATACAGATAAAAGTACTGGGACACTTGACCATTATGCCAACAGGGACTGTAATGACATCGCATTCTAATTACATAGACATTAAAAGGGTTAGTTCACCCAAAAATTAAATTTCTGTCAGTAATTACTCTCCCTCATGTCGTTCCACACCCGTAAGACCTTCGTTCATCTTCAGACACAAATTAAGATATTTTTGATGAAATCCGATGGCTCAGTGAGGCCTGCATAGCCAGCGATGACATTTCCTCTCTCAAGATCCATTAATGTACTAAAAACACATTTAAATCAGTTCATGTGAGTACAGTGGTTCAATATTAATATTATAAAGCGACGAGAATGTTTTTGTGCGCCAAAAACCCCCCCAAAAAACGACTTTTTAACAATATCTAGTGATGGACGATTTCAAAATACTGTTTCATGAAGCTTCAGAGCTTTACGAATTAAATCAGTGGATCGGATGCTAAAGTCACGTGATTTCAGCAGTTTAGCCGTTTGATATGCGATCCGAAGCATGATGATTTGACACAAGATTCGTGTCCATCACTAGATATTGTTAAAGTCGTTTTTGGTTTTTTTGGCGCACAAAAAAATATTCTCGTCGCTTTATAATATTAATATTGAACCACTGTACTCACATGAACTGATTTAAATATGTTTTTAGTACATTAATGGATCTTGAGAGAGGAAATGTCATTGCTGGCTATGCAGGCCTCACTGAGCCATCGGATTTCATCAACAATATCTTAATTTGTGTTCCGAAGATGAACGAAGGTCTTACGGGTGTGGAACGACATGAGGGTGAGTAATAAATAGGGCTGGGTATTGACAATTTTCACGATTTGATTAAATTACTATTCACATGCTTTCGATTCGATTACGATTTCAATTCGATTCGATTCGATATGGATTATTTTGGATGTAGTATTTCAGTTACAATACCTGGCAAATTTTCTACTAATTTTAAACTACATATGTGAGTCAGTTGGTACTGCTATAATAATATTATAGGCTAAATTAACTAATTTATATACAAACACTTAAATTACACTCGATGTTTTTATTATAAATAAAGTTTAGAATTACATAATCATATTTCTACTCCAATTCGTTTTTTTGAAATATAAACATTTAAATTGCGGCTGTCATAACTGATTTATTCAAACATGCATTAAATATTGAAGAACATTAAGTTCACTTTTCTGGCCAACTAATGAGTTTATGGTCACTGAATATGTTTTTCTGAGGTAAATGTGACGTTACGTGACATTGTTTACAAGCTGTTTTATTGATGTCTTTCCGAGGTTGAAACACTGATTTCAGTAAGTTGTACAGTATATTTTAACATACCTTCAGATGTTTATTCATGTTTACTTCACGCTGTAACTGGTATTAAAGCGGAGGAGAGGATGGTCACATGCGCTCGTGCTGCCGCTTCTCTTTAACTGAGGTGCTAAAGCGATCTGTCACGCCACATTAAAGTGTGTGTGAGAAAAATCTAATTTTTAACTTTTATAAACCATCGGCCAACTTCCATACGTGCATTTATAAGCTCACACTTGAGGTATATGTCAGCATGTTGTGAAGTCTGAAGCAAGCGCATTGTGAAACTCGTGCGAGAAGTGACTGTCCTCTGTGCTTCCACATCACTTCTTGCAATACCAAACATGCTTATGTCATGAATAACAACATGCTGACATTTGTCAAGTGTTATTTTCGCGAAGTGTTACATCAAGGATTTCCGCCGTGTTCATTTTGTGTGGTTTTTGAAGCATCAGATTTGGGGGTCCTGCACACTTATGGACTTTATTTTTCTAAAAATCTCTGTGTTCCTCAGAAGAAAGACAGTCATATACATCTGGGACGGCATGATAAGGGTGAGTTAATGATGGGAGAATTTTCATTTTTGCGTGAAGTATACCATTACCACCAGCCATTCATTCATATTAAAATGTTTATCGCATACTTTATCGCAATTTGTTGATAACATCAAATTATCCAAAATAATCTGAAGTGTTTCGGAACTTCATATCACAACAAAGTCATACCAGTCTCCCACAGAGTATCCCACAGGTCTCCACTGCTCTTATGGTGTTGTTATTGGCTAGGCGCAGAAATTTGCCACAAAGCTCAGCAGGAACAGCAACGTGCCGTAAACCATCAACCATTGTAGCTGAAACACAAAGACAAACACTGTGACAACAGAAACAGAGGCTGCTTCATATCTAGTGAGGTTTGAGAGCGAGCCGTACTGTTGGTGCTGAGGTGACCCGGTTTAAGGGAGCGGTCAAAGGTCGGGGGAGCAGCCGGGCTGGGAGCTGACGGAGTGCTGTGATTGGCCGAGGGGTAGTGCGGACTCTGAGGGGGAGTGGGGGACTCTAGGTAGGGCAGCGGTGGACCCTGGATCCCAGGGATGAGCAGCGTGTCGTCCTGTGGGGACGCTGGTGAGCTGAACTCGTGGACACGCTGTTGACGGTCCTTCTGCCGGATCATCTCCTCGAACATGCTGAACTGCTCCTGCTCCAGCTGCCTCTTCTGCATGTCCGCCACACGCTGCCGCTCCGCCTCCAGCTCTCGCTGCCGAGACAACTCGCGCTCCAGTGCTTGTGCTTCCGCACGCTGGTGGATGACAGAAGCAGATTTATCAGATTAAACCATGCATCTTTAAATCTATTATTTACAAAAATAACAGTCTATAATAGACTGTTATTCATATTTTAATTTAAAAATAATAAAATATTACTGTAAATACATATATAATTATTTTATTTTAACATTTTATTTTAATGTTTTAATTCAATTTACAATATATACACTGGAAGTCGAAAGTCTGGAATAATTACGTTTTTTTTATATTTTTGAAGGAAGGTTTTTGGTACGGCTGGGAGGGACTACAACAAGCTTCTTCCCGGGTTAGTGACATCACAAACCCCAAAATTTACATAAACCCCGCCCCCGAGAACACTCAACAAAGGGGGTGAGGCCATGTTGTGCTGCTTTAGAGAAGAGGAAGAGTTGTTGTAGTAGAGTGTTGTTGTCATGCCGTCATTTTACGCCGGACTGCTTCACAAACGAGGGTCAATTCAACACTGGATTTGCACAAAAGATGAACATGACGGCACATGCTAGTGGATGAGTTGAATCAACTCCACAGCAACTACATAAATTTATCCACTAATCGTTCAGAAACGTCCAGTTTCATTCTAAAAGTTGTAACTTCTTCCTGAGTCTCTCCATCAGTGTCGACTCCGGTTTGAACAATGTAAGGCTGAACACCGTTACTGACAATCCTCATTTTGGCTGCGTGAGATTCTCCAGCTTTGTTGTTGTTGAGCAACCGAAGCGTGAGCTGTTAAAGCTCCGCCCTCTTCTGGAAGCCGGAAGCAGCAGCTCATTTGCATTTAAAGGGACACACACAAAAACTGCATGTTTTTGCTCACACCCAAATAGGGGCAAATTTGACAAGCTATAATAAATGATCTGTGGGGTATTTTGAGCTGAAACTTCACAGACACATTCTGGGGACACCAGAGACTACTTTATATTACATCTTGTGAAAGGGGCATTATAGGTCCCTTTAAGTAAATAAATGTGCATTATGATAAAGATAATAGGGGAATAAAATGTGTTAAAACCGTCACGAAAATAAAGTGCACAAAAACAATACTGGTCCTAATGTTCGATTCATTCTCTTCATGCAAAATATAATTGGTTTTGGGGTGAAATATGACTTGTTCTTGACAGGTTTCAAAAATTCCCTTTTATTCCATGATAATGTTGACCAGCATTGGGACAAAGTGCCTCACCTTTTTGTTGATGTACTCGGCATATTCTCTCTCATATCTTCTCAGTAAATGTTTCTTCAGCAGCTCTGCTTGAGGGAAAGCCGTCTCCTTCAGCTTCTGTGTGAGGAGCAACAGAAAAACAGACAGCTAACATGGTACGATGAGAATATTGATCAGTATGGTGACATTCAAAACAATAAAATTCCCATCTAGACTTCACTAGACTACATTACCCTTAACGTCTCCTTCTTCTCAGGAATATTAGACAGCTTATATTCTGGATGCTTAGGAAGCTTTTCAATGAAAAGCCTGCCGGGTTAAAAAGAACAGGAGTTAAACCTGTTGCATTTAAACTAGAACATTACTAATATTACTCACACTCCCATACTTGGAGACTCCCATTCAAGTTAAAGGGACACTCCACCCAAAAATTTAAGTCCTGTCATCATTTACTCACCCTCATGACAGAAAAGAAGAAGTAACCAAACAACATTAGACCCAATCAACTTTCATTGTAAGGACAAAAAACACCAAGCAAAACATTTTATGTTCCACAGAAGAAAGAAAGTCATACAAGTTTGGAATGAGTAAATGACAGAACTTTCATTTTCGGGTGGAGTATCACTTTAACACAGAAAGGAAAGCACTAGAGCAGCATTCAGAGGTCTTCTTACGTGATGTATTTGTTGTAGAGGACAAAGGCGTGCTCTGTGTTGCCCTCCTCGCCGTACACGTGGGCCATGCGGATCATCTCCATGCCCGAGCGGAAGTATCTGCGGATGGGCACGGCTTCATTCATGTCCACCGTGCTGCCCTTCTTCGTCAAGGCCCGCACCCGCTCCTCTGGGGTCAAACTCACATCGGAGTGGTCCAACATCATGTGGACAATGTCCCCAATCTAGGCCTTCAACCCTGTGAGGAAACGTTATAGACAAAACACGATTTCTGTATGAAAGAGTTCAACATTTATTATTTACTAAATTGTCATATACAATATGCTAGTGCAAGTATATAACAATTAGTTCAAACTTTGACCTGTGGAGGGCAGTAATACACTTAGCAGCGTCTACACTGCTGGAATTCTAATAGAGAAGAAGAAGAGAGCTAGTTCAAGATGAGCATTTATGGTTAAAACGTATATAATTTTTAATTTTTTTTTTGAAAATGAGTGATGGTTTCTCTAGATAAGACCCTTATTTCTCGTCTGGGATTGTGTAGAACGCTTTGAAGCTGCAGTGAAACTAATTATGACCTTCAACTGTTTGGTGCCCATTGAAGTCCACTATATGGAGAAGAATCCTGGAATGTTTTCATCAAAAACCTTAATTTCTTTTCGACTGAAGAGAGAAAGACATGAACATCTTGGATGACATGGGGGTAAATTATCAGGAAAATTTCATTTGAAAGTGAACTAATCCTTTAATATAAACACCTAAGTACTCAGCAACTTAAAGGAATAGTTCATACAAAATTTAAAATTCTGTCATCATTTACTCACTTTCAAGTTGTTCCAAACCTGTATGAATTTCTTTCTTCTGTTAAACTAAAAGGAAGATATTTTGAAGAATATGGGTAACCAAACAGTTAATGCATCCCATTGACTTCCATATGATAGTATGGAAAAATAAAATACTGTGGAAGTCAAACACAACTGTTTGGTTTCCGACATTCTTCAAAATATCTTCCTTTGTGTTCAGCAGAAGAAAGAAATTCAAACAGGTTTGGAACAATTTGAGAATGAGTAAATGATGACAGAATTTTCATTTTTGGTTAAACTGTCTCTTTAATAAACGTCATCTTCATTTACATATAGAAGTCTTAAAGGTACAGTAGCAAAAAAACCGTTTACTTCAAAGAAAGAGAAACAATCAAGTAATTTAAACGTTTTATAAACGCATTATACGCTGACCAATAAAACCCAAGTGTTAATGCATGTGCACATTCTTACACTAGTATAAACCACTGAGTAGTGAACTAGTAGTGAACTATTTTCTGTGCTGCTGACAGAAGGGATCAAACAAAGATGTGAAATAAAGCTCTAAACAAGTGATATTTCACGCTTACTTTACATTATTTTGCGTCATATAAAAATAATAATAATAAAAAATAACCAGCAGCTAGAGATACCTACGTTAGGGTTTTTCTATATATGAATTATGGTGTATGTGTGATGTTTATGAATATGTGAGGCTAGCTGGCTAATCCTTACCTTGGTAATAATGGCAGTCTGTCTTTCAGATCACAATCACATTAGCTGGGGAAACCCGTCCATTGCTTAGCTTTACTTCATGTAAATAAATGCTACGTTCTGTCCATCCTTAATCTCACACACTCACTCACTTCCTCTTCCTGTGTGACGCATAAAGCTGTTCTCAGATCAGTGTTGTCTCCCTCCACAGGCGTGGGAAGGTTTTCATGCTCGTCCGATCGATCAGATTCAGGGTGTGTCAGTTAATATTTGACTGATAAACTGTTTATGTACTTCCATTGAACCAGGAAGCATTCTTAAATAAATAATATATAGGATTATTATTATTATTACTATTATTATTCTTGATGGTGGTGGTGTTATTATAAGAATGGAAAGAATGGAATTATTTATTAAATTATTTTTGATTATATTTTAGTTAGGATAATTATATGCTGACAGGCATTTAGGTCAGTGTTATTTTAGTATCACTGATGTACTTTTATAGTTTGTTAATATTTTAAATTAGATTGTAGAATGTTAAAGCTATAGTAATTTTGTTGTATTTATTAGCTTTTGCTTTCTTTTTTAATATGTTTGTAAAATGCAGCCATCCTCATCAACCTAACCATCAAAACCACAAACCACAAAAACTTCAACATAGTCAAACAGAAACTCTTTTAAATGTCATAGCCTACATAATTTGGACTCTCAGGTTGTGGAAGCTTGGGAATATCGCTGCCTTTACATGCTATGCTATTGTTCATTGAAGCTTACTGTAGAAGAGTATCGTGAGAAAGAGATCGAGTGAGCGAGTTTATTACCTGCATTCAGATTTAGCATTTTCCTTCAGGTCAGTCCTATGTTCATAATAAAAAAATCTGTTTAAATGTCCGCTGCGATATCTTGTCCTTTTAACATTTAAGGGGTTTTCCCGTGACTGACAGCGCTAGTCAAATCATTTGTCAGTTGCGTCTTGTTCCGTGTTCACAACAATTCAGTCTTTTCAATGTAAAAGTCTTCGCTACTGACTGACTCACTCATAAAGACAGTCTTTGCCGCCATCTAATGGCGTAATAATGTAACTTCTGTTGCTGTTCACGGTCAGGGACTATTTTTTTCCGGTGGAAGGAAAGCTTTTAGTGATTTTACCTCATGAAAGTTGCATTGATACATATTTCTGGCTTTAATATTTGTATTGTGTGGTAACTGTTTTATAAAAACAATAAGGTACTCGAGGCTCTATCATGAATGAGTTACAGCTTTGCGACGTGCCTAACAACGCCCATTAGCCGTGACTTATTCACGATAAAGCACAGCCTCTCGTACCTTATTGCATACTTAAAGCTAAAATTATATTTAGCGTCCCATTCACTGACAACCATAAACGTTTACCACGCTATCTAGATAGTCCGCTTGCTGACGATTATGGAATTTCGGTCAAAACATACACCACTTTAAAGGGTTAGTTCAGCCAAAAATGAAAATTCTGTTTTAAATATATTTTTAGCACCTTTCTGGGCATTAAAAGTGTTAAATATCTTGCTGTCAATGGAGGCCTCAAAGAGCCATCAGATTTCATCAAAAATATCTTAATTTGTGTTCTGAAGATTAACGAAGGTCTTACGGGTGTGGAACGACATGAGGGTGAGTAATTAATGACAGAAATTTCATTTTTGGGTGAACTTACCCTTTAACAAAAAGACAAGGAGATGTTGCTGTTGTGGAAAAAACTAATAAAGAATAGCATTCACAGCAGCAATCGTTCTCTCCGTTTATGGCCCGCCCAACTCTGGCTTCCCGAGCTTCCCAGTGGTAAATACGACTTGAGAGGGTATTCATGTCCAATTGTTTACTAGGAAACTCGTACATGGTTCCTATTCTTTCCAACAACAAAGCACCTGAATGCAACAAGCTTGTAATCAACCGATATAGCATGTGAAAATCATTCTTGTAGTTCCAACACAAATGGATTAAGCTATTTAAGTGGATTGAACACAATGAAATTAAGTTAGGACAAAATGTATAGCAATTGTGTTGGTTTAGCTCATTTTAAACAAGTAATTTGAACAAGAAGCAAAAATCTTTTTTTTTTTCAGTGTAGTTTTTTTTTTTTAACTAAGTTTTACTTTTATTTTATTACTTCAACTTAAACTGAGAGAAAATGAGAAATATTGCCTTGGAAACTAGCTAAAATATAATAAGTTAGTTTTTTATATTGCATTTTATTTCAGTTAATGTTTATTTTATTATGAGCATTAACTATTTAAGTAATGACATTTTTTTATGGTTTTAGGTTTAGTCAATAATAACCCTGATTCAGGTGACAAAAATAGACGAGTCAGAGGGGAAAAAAAATCAAACCTTTATTTGATCAGTTTTCTTTTCGGTGTAGAAAGAGTATCACTCGTGAAAAGATTGCAATAGTGGTAAAAGATAGACCACAGTAAATAGGTAAGTTGAACCCCGTCATATTTTGTTACCCATGTAATAATTCCAAATAGGTTCTTAATTTCAGGAAACATGGTTGTGCAAAGCCACTGGTTAAACATCAAATCACAGGCTCAACAGAGAATACAGCGGGAACCACAGTAGGCACAACCAGAGTGAGATAGCATATAACACGGCACCCAATAAAATATCCATTTCCCATCTTTAGGATCAAGAGGTGTATGAGTATCTTTCCTTTTGTTGCTCATTTCTGGGCAATGTCTGGATTTGGCACAGGAATCTCACTTCATTAATCAAGCATGGGTAATTATAATACTACTGCACACCAAAAAACATCTTTAAATTAATCATTGACTGCTGAAAAGAACGATAAAACAATAAGACGGTGGCTTCTTCACCAGCTAAACAGTGGATTTACTCCAGAACAGGATGGCTTGTTTGAACATCAAAGCTTTTTGATGAATGAAAGTGCATTTTGTCAGATTCAGAATCAGTTTTTCTTTCTCCAAGAAAGGGCCGTTTTGAGAGTTTTTGGACATTGGTGTTACATTATAAAAGGTATAATTTATGGCTTTTTTTGTTTTAAAACCTAATATATAATTGTACTTTTTTTTGTAAAGAAAATTGGACGGTTTAACGGAAAATATAAATTATATTTATATTTATAAATATATATTTTTTGTTGTGGGACCAGTGAAAAGGCCAAGTATGAACCTGAACTGAATGGCCAGCAGAAAATATCCTTATTGTTGAGCCCTGCGAAGATGATTTAGCATTCTTAGTGTGTACAATATCTGTAACGTAGGAGCATGTCAAAAGCTCACTCCTTTACTAATCTATACCGATAGAAAGTGCAATTCACATTCCCTATAAATGTGATCAGCTTCAAGAACTCAAACAGCACATCTCAGAGCAATTCTGACTCAAAAATCAATCACTCCCAGTTTCCCATAAAACATCAACAGCTAACATATACTTTCAAAAATATATATCGTTTCCTTCTGTATTACACAATTCGCCCAGCAATAAATTGAGAAAAAAAACAAACAAACAAACAAGGAAACTCTACCAACAAGGCTCGGTAATTAAATAGAAAGAGAGGCCACAGACTGAACCAACATCTACAGTATGTACCGATTTAGGGAACATTATTTATGTTTTTAACACTAAAAGACGAAAGATCATGACCCCAGTAATCTTAAATATATGACAGACTTTGTTTCCAACATACCTGACATGCTATGAACGGATGAGGACACATCATTACTGTCATTTTAGATGAGTTAGTGACGATTGCTGTACAATAATTATGAGTATTAATATACGCCGCATTATGAATAATTCAAGTTTCAAGATCACAGTTTAGATATTTCGGTTCATCCACTCATCTGACTGGGTCTTCTCACTGGAACACAGAACACAAAAGACACAAAACATTTCATTTCAATGGGAGACAATTGACAAATTCCACAAAACATTGTACATAACGTGCCATTTGCAACATTATTAGTTTTATTTAATTAACTCTGATCAGTTTCATAAGCAAAATCAGACTGTTGTTCTAATGATTTAATTTAAACCATGTAATATGGTCTTAATTATGTTACATTATACTTTTTATTTACTTGCCATAGCGGAGTTAAACTTGCATTCGGGTAAAATGACAAACAAGAGCATTCATGATAAAGATAAGGAAAAATCATTTTAAAATCTACTTTAAAACACATTCTCTTTACGTGATTTTTAAAACTTTTTAAATTCTCTAAAATTCCACATTCGAAAATGTCATGTTGTGTAACCATGTAATGACATATTATCCTCGAACAATGCATTTGAGAATATATTAAAGTTTTTAAAAAAATTTTCTAAAAAAAAAAACATTCTTTTTACAAATATTATTATGTTTTGGGAAGTCACACCACATGACATTTGCATGGAAACTTGTTTCCGCCATGAAACGAAAAAAAAAAAAGGTAATTGCTACTCTTTTTTATCTCACAATTCTTCTATTTTTCTCTGAATTTTGAGATATAAACTCGCAACTGGAAAAAAAAGAGTCAGAACTGTGCAATTATCCTCTTCCACATATTTTACTACCTGCACTAACCTTGACTTGTCATAAAAAGGTCAAATATTTTAAGGGGGCATTTTCACAACACCATTTTCAACTAAAAACGAAAAAACTTTTTATGCGTTTGGCCATTCATTTACACGAAAACGTCATTTTGGGGGCCTTGAAAGTGCAAACTTTTGAAAACGGGTTTCAAAGTGCACGTTTTTGAAAGCGATACCGTTATCGTCCCTGTGTAAACTACAAAAACATTATGTGTTCAGTCTATAGATGCGTAGTTTCTTTACAAAGTGACGTCGCCAACTACTGGCCTGGCATGAATAATACCAGCGTTTTCATTCGTTTTTTCAAATCCATGCAAACAGAGATCGTTTTGACAATCATCATCTGTACGTGAAAGACACAAAGGAAATAAACAGGATAAACGCAGCACGCGACCCGTTTACATTGCTCTAGCATCCTCGACACACAGCGCCATTAAAAAACAGAGTTGCGACATGCTTTGATCTCGCCGCCACGCGGTCACATGGTTCATGACGCTTTCAATAGTTCCAAACAACTCCGCTCTGTCAATCTGTCTGAATGTGTTTAAGCAGGATCGACAGCAGCTTCACTATATTTATTTACAGCATTTTCTGGTAAATATTAACGCATAACTTGCATTGATTACTATGCTGATGACATTTACAGTAGCATTTTATTATGGGGAATGATAAAGAGACAACATTAGGCTAATGTTTTTCTGGTCACACTTTAGATTAGGGTCCTAACCCTAACTATTAACTACAACTTTTGCCTCAAACTCCTAATTATTGCTTATTAATTGTTAGTAAGGTAGTTGTTAAGTTCAGGTATTTTTAAAGGATGTAGAATATTAAGTGTAACTTTCTATCTATTAAATAAATGTCCTATATTTAAGTTCAATAATATTTATTTAATATTTTGAGGAGATTTTTTGATAATTTTTGTACAATAATTATGATCCATTAATGACCATTTTTCTAGCATGATTATTTTTTATATTACAAATTAGTGTAGTAGACCTATTTAAGGTTAAAATAGAGTAAAGGTTTCGAAATTCCAATGCAAATTGGCTAATCAGAGACATCTGGTGGCCAGAAAAATAATATTCATATGTGCTGCCCTGTATGTCTCTTTAATAAATATACATGTATAATGAATAGCTCTAGCCTAGCTGCTCAAAAGTGTATTTCCGGTCATAATAACTTTTTTAGATTTTGCATTTGAAAATATATTTAGACATTATCAAACACTAGATTTTGATAAGTATAGATTTTTGTTAAATGTTAAAAAAGTTAATTACTCACATCTTAATGTTATTTTATGATATTTATGACATAAGCATAAATAATATTAACGAATGCAAGCAAATACTGAATTTAACCCAAGAAAGAAGCTTAAAACAGTGTTAAAAAAACAAGGTAAGCAACTGCATTCAACAAAACTCTTTATTATGTAATATATCCAGTGAAAGGGTTAGATAAGATGTTTTTCCTTGTTCTTCATAGAAACTCATTCGACCTCCTATACAGGGAGAGAAAGATTGCAGAAAGACTAAAACTGTTAAAAATATGACAACTAGCATCTGGTTAGGGTAGCTACTGAAGTGTTGCTCACGTTAGATATCCATCTATTATCTCGCAATAAGCATTACCTATAATGCTCTACATAAATTACCGCACCGACTAGATTCCTGAGAGGTCAACTAATGCGTTAAAATGTCAAATGTCAATCAGCTGCATTATGCTTGAGAAACTGAAATGAATGCAGTTCAATGCCAGAGATATTCAGTGTTTGGAACTATTGGTTGCTTCACGACACGTGTTACTTCCGCATTCCTATGGAAGTCTATGGGAGCGTCGCAACTCTGGACACATGGTGAGGTTTCTCTCTATGATATCATTTCCTGTTTTGTTTCTGCATGTTGGTCAGACAACATGACAACACACAACATGAATGATTTGATGGCTTTTTAAATATTAATAAGCATTTTTTGTTAAATATATAAAAGTATTTATTTTATTATTTTTTTTTCATTATGATACTGGACAGTTGTATTACCCTGGAATTTTTGACTTTACCCACCCAAAAAATAAATAAATAAATAAATAAAAATGGAGTTTAAAAGGCACAATATGTAAGTTTTCGCCACTAGATGTCATTTTCAAAACAATAACAAAGGCGAAGCTTGACGCTATGAAGGAGAGAGGAATGATGGGAGATGCAGAGAAGTATGTAATTCACGAATCATGTTCACGGATGAGGTAATGAATTAATTTTTGATCACACTGTTTTATGTCATCATAATGAATTCGCTGCAAGGAACGTGAAATGTAATGCTATATTAGCCTGTTACTGATATGTGACTATTTGTCAAATGATTTGGTGGGTTGATTCTGCGCAGTTTTACGTGTTTAAAACAATCATACTAAAAGTAAATTTGAACGAACCCACAGTATTTACAAGTAATGGCCAAATATGTTTGTGCAACACGTACTGTATTTAATTTCACTGCCACAGACACAGTGTTCACCAGACTTGATCAAAAGCGTTAGTGAAGTACAAACAATATGCAATATAACTGTATGTGTAATTTCATCAGCATAACCCACGCAGAATTATATACAATTTAAGCATTATCAGCGGTCACATCATATCTGTATCTCGCATTGTTTATATGTGCTATTATTGACATTAATATCTATTTAAATCATCTGTACATGACTATTACTTGAACAATAAATAATATATATTTGCTTAGCTGTCTATTAAAACATGCGGAGTCTCTGTCAAGTCCAAGTTTTTCGCAAAGCTCTCTCAATCTCGAAAACGCCACGCTAATATTGATCCTTGCTTTATTTCTCCATTTGTCCAAAAGCCTGCTCGCCTTAGTTGACCTATGTTTATGTTTTTTTCTTTTTTTCTGCACTCGCCAATGAATAATCTTGATCCCTGATGACTGAAGGATAACAGCTGCGTGCTAAATGCTGTATAACCAACACTTTCGCATTTTGTCCACGTGAGTTGCTATAGTTTCCACAGGCAGAAACAAAGCATAGCGCAGATATTATGTCACTGACAGGCGACAACAACAAGGGAAATTGTAATTTCTCTGGATTTACAAATCCTTTGGAACTTTTGGGATAATGCAAGTACACAGCTGCATGAAATATATCACACTGTGAAAGTCTTTTTTGAATATTTTAATACAAAAATCCAGACCTGCAAACTCACAAGAAGTAAAAAAGGTGACTAACTAAATAGTTGTAGGGGGGTCTGAGGGCATCCTCCCCCATGAGAAAATTGTGTTTATAACATGTAAACGAAGCATTCCGGTGCACTTTGACAAGAAAATAAATGGAAAAGACAACATTTGCTTCAAGTAAAAAAAACATTTATTGACCGAGGGCTGGGCAACGACACAAATTTCACAACTGATCATTCGCTGGGAGTTTGATAGACAAGCGATCTAACCAATCATAATGCTGAATCCGCCATTTTGCAGTCAGGAGTTAGAAGATTAACCTCGGTGGACTTAAACTTGAAAAATTGTGTTTATTTACGTCTTTCCGCATTTTAAACAACATTCCTTCTCATGTTCATTCATGTTTATTTGATGCTATAAACGAAACAAATGATACAACAAAAAAAAAATGATAAAAAAAAATTCACAATTTGAAAGCTGGGACATTGTTTAATATCATAAGTAACATGCTCTGTCTTGTCTGTTAACGTGTTGTAAGTGTCCTCTTTGCTCCGCGATGTATTTTTTACTGCGTGTGGCGTGTCAGGGCCATGGCTTGTCGGACAAAGCAACCGTAACTAAGGGGGGCGGGTCTTTGAGAAGGGTCAATTGGATTGGATTTCAATTCAGGAGCTTGCGATTTGATTTACCTTTGATTCAATATTGATTAATTTTAGGCCTATCAGGTACAGTCCATGGCAAATTTCCTCAAAGAAAAAAATATCTCTCAACTAATTCTGTAAACTATACAGGGAACCACAGTTGGTAGATTATTATATTATTAAAGGTTAAAATTTATTGATTTGTAAGCTACTTACATATAAATTACCCATAAAAAAGTTTTTATAATAACACAATACATTTTTAATGACATAATTATGTTAAATAAACATTTAAATGGTGGCTGTCATAAAACAGATTTATTCAAACACACATTCAATATTGAAGCACATGTTAAGTACAAATACAACAGATATGCAATAGCCTATAGTGCATATATTTAGCAAAATGCTCTTCTCCAAGTTCATTTTTGTAGCTGACTAATGCGCTTTTGGACACTGAACGGCTTTTCTGAGGTAAATGTGATGGTGATTACTATCCGTTTTATTGACGTTTTTCCGCGGTTGAAACACTCACTCATTGCTTACATGAGACATGATACAGATTTCGTCAAGTTGTACTGTATCTTTCAACATACCTTCTGAGGTTCATGCATGTTAATTTCATGTTTTAACTATTAAAACGGAAGAGATGGTCGGTTCACATGCGCTCTGCATGAACTGATGTGCTGTCACGTGCCACAGAGCGCCAGGAAAGATCGCGACAGATCGAGAGACATGACGTCTATGGTCTCACTCCAGTCTATGGGAAAGTCATCCATTTTCGATTCTTGTGAGGTTATTATTGCGCTTGCAATTTTCACCCTGACATCCCCCCACCCCCAACAGAAAAAAAAACCTCTTCGGATCTACATGATTCACGTAAATGACATATTTTAATCAAAAACAGCGAATTTCGCCAAAAAAGCGACTAGTTTGCAGTAGAGCTGCACGATTCTGGATAAAATGAGAATCACAATTTTTTGGTTTCAAATAGAGATCACGATTCTTCCACGATTCTGAATATACAACCAAACAAAAAATAACATGCAATTTACTAGAGGTTCTGACTATATAAATATAAATTGCTGACTCTAATTGCTGGAAAATGTTTGAATGAATTATTTAAAAAATGGTTTTGAATGAATTCAATGACTCATTAATAAATACTTGTTTCATTGCTGGATGAATCAGTGTTTTTGAACGAATCTTTTGAATGAACGATTCAATGATAAATAAATTATTTAACAGTCAGTTGTCGCCACCTAGTGGAATTAGATGTAATTGATACAACCATTATTTGACGTGTCAAGTTCGTTTCAAAAGGTAGTTTGCTCTATTTTGATCGCTATCGTAGACATCGGTGTTTAAATACTAACTTAAAACTTATATTTCAGTACTTCTGAGATAGTGTGAATATTTGTAACACAGAAATATCTAATATCTATGATTCAAAACGGCTCTCTCTGGCTCTGTCAGCACGAACACAGATTTGAACGTTGCGGTATGATTTTGTCAAAGGTTTAATAGATGCGGGAGAATCATTGTCATTAATAAAGTAGGATAGCGTGGGTGCTTGAATCGAGATTGCGATCTTTTTATGATGAATCATGCAGCTCTAGTTTGCAGGTATGAAAATATTACATATTGTGCCTTTAATTTATAAACATACACTACCAGTCAAAAGTTTGGAAACATTACTATTTTTAATGTTTTTGAATGAAGTCTCTTATGCTCATTAAGGCTGCATTTATTTCATAAAAAACACAGAAAAAACAATAATATTGTGAAATATTATTACAATTTTAAAATTATGGTTTTCCATTTTAATATACTTTAAAATATACATTTGTTTCTGATCAAAGCTGAATTTTCAGCATCGTTACTCCAGTCTTCAGAGTCACATGATCCTTCAGAAATCATTCTAATATGCTGATTTATCATCAATGTTGGAAACAGTTGTGCTGCTTAACATTATTTTATAACCTGTGATACTTTTTCAGAATTCTTTGATGAATAAAAAGTAAAAAAATATCAGCATTTATTAAAAACAGAAATCTTTTGTAACAATACACACGACCGCTCAAAAGTTTGGGGTCAGTATTTTATTTATTTCTTTTTTTTGAAAGAAATTAATACTTTTATTCAGCACAGATGTGGTAAATTGATAAAAAGTGATATTAAAGATTTATAGTGTTAGAAAAGATTTATATTTTGAATAAATGCTGTTCTTTTTAACCATTTATTCATCAATGAATCCTGAAAAAAGCATCACAGTTTCCAAAAAATATTAAGCAGCACAACTGTTTTCAACATTGATAATAACTGAGTATCAAATCATCATATCAGAATGATTTCTGAAGGATCATGTGACACTGAAGACTGGAAAAATGATGCTGAAAATTCAGCTTTGATCACAGAAATAAATTATATTTTAAAGTAAATTGAAAACCATAATTTTAAATGATCACAATATTATTGTTTTTTCTGTATTTATTATGAAATAAATGCAGCCTTAAGTAATGTTTCCAAACTTTTGACTGGTACTGTATGTAGAAACATGTTTTTCAATCATCGAATGTATGAAATATTTAACATATTTTTGAATAAACTAACAGACAGAAGCGTTAACTCTCTATGTGTACATGTCGCTACTTACATGCTGGTCGAGTTTTTGGTAATCTGATGTTTTGGGTCTCCGTGAGCCTCTTGATCTCCGGCCCTCGACGACAAAAGCAATAATCTGTAGGAGAGGGTGAAAGAAATAATAGTCATTTATTTGACATCTTTAAAATGCAGCAGTACATCTCTCCAGTATGGAAGGAGGCGCACTAACTTTCCGCTTGTTGTGACTGGCAATATACAGCACCGCCACCAGAATGACGGCACACACCAGATAGGCGAAGAAGTGGCTGCTCTCTGCACTCTCCTCGAACTGCGGCTCGTCATTTGCCGCATTGATACCGCCCACGCTTCCGATCTTGTGGTCAGATGCACCCTTGTCAATGCCATCAGTGCCATCAACATTTTCAACATCTGTAACGTCATTGTGTTGCTCTTCGCTGTCTGTAGGGGTCTCGGGTTCGGACTGGTTCTCATCACCCTCGTCAACATCTTCACGAGTTTCGTCATTAACATCTGCAATTCGGTCAGCTGTGGTCGGCTTCTTTTCTCCTCCATTTGGATCATCTCCTTCTTTACCAGTATCTTTATCAGGGGCAGGTGTGTTCTGCTTCGCTTCATCTTTTTTAGGATCATCTGTTTCGTTTCCATCCTCTGCTTGTTCTTCCTTTGATCCATCTGTGCCATCTCCATCAGGTTCAGGTTTGTTTTCTTGACCGGCTGCTTTATTTTGCTCAGGTGTGGTGTGCTCCTCTTTAACACTTCCACCGTCATTTGAAGCACCTTCTTCAGCTTTAGCCGTTTCTGTGGGTTTGTTTTCTCTCGCTGGTTTATTAGGGTCAGGCGGGGTTTGCTTCTCTTCAGCTGAATCCTCTTTAGGAGTTTTAGGGGTAGTTACCTGATTAACCTGTTTATCGTTCTCAGATGAGATCTTCTCTTCTTTCTTTGTGTTTTTAACATCTGCATTCACTAAATCAGCTCCGTCTAGTTGTCCACTTGAAGTTTTTTTAGGTGCTTTATTATCCTCATCATCATCAGAACCATTACTTTTAGGGTTATCCTTTGATGTTTGTGGCAGATTAACACTTTTCGTCACACCCGATGTTTCAGGACTGTTCACTGGAGCGCCATTACTTCCATTGATGCAAACTGAAAAATACCACAAGAGAGAAAATCACAAAAAAAATCTTAAGTTTAAGCCTATAGTATCATCAAAACACTAAATGAGGGAAATATGTTTTGGATGAATGCTACCATTGTAAAATAATGGCAATTAAAGTAAGCTGTTCTGAAGGCCCAACACATAACTAAAACACTTAATGTGGGTTTATCCTTTAATTTGCCACCCGTCTGTCATTTTAAACTGATTTAATAAGAAATACAGGGTGACTTTCAACAGGCAATACGTGTAAACAATGGCCTCAAACAGGAAGACACTGAAGCAGGAATGTGGATGATCCAGTCACACTCTTCACCACTTTTGCTTCAAAACTTGCAAAAGTGGAGAGAAATGTCTGTAGATGGCTAATGATTCGCTAACATGTGAAGCAATCGAACAGATTTCTCAGTACAGTGAAATGGTCGACAAGTAAACACGTCACGAGCTTTATCAATCTGTTAGCCAATCCCACAAACATCATCTGACTGGCAGCGAGGAAGATAGAGAGGAATACACTAACTTACCCTGAGACAAGCAGAGGACAAAGAAACACAGCGTTATTAAGCGCATCGTGGCTTGATTCGGTGATACAGTTTTTCAGGAGCACGAGACTGACAGCCAAAGCGAATCCGGTACAGCGCAGCGACTTCCGTGTTTACACAAAGAGCGTCGTGGTGAGATATAAAATACGGACTGGACTCTGGTGACGGATGTCTTTTAAAATGCGATTTATTTCAACGCTGCATTTTTTACATGCTATATATGTTTGTCATATATACTTACATGTTTGGTTTCTAAATACGCACCTAATTAAAGAAAATAAAATTTACACAAAGAGCGTCGTGGTGAGATATAAAATGCGGACTGGACTCTGGTGACGGATGTCTTTTAAAATGCGATTTATTTCAACGCTGCATTTTTTACATGCTATAAATGTTTGTCATACATACTTACATGTTTGGTTTCTAAATACGCACCTAATTAAAGAAAATAAAATTTACACAAAGAGCGTCGTGGTGAGATATAAAATGCGGACTGGACTCTGGTGACGGATGTCTTTTAAAATGCGATTTATTTCAACGCTGCATTTTTTACATGCTATAAATGTTTGTCATACATACTTACATGTTTGGTTTCTAAATACGCACCTAATTAAAGAAAATAAAATTTACACAAAGAGCGTCGTGGTGAGATATAAAATGCGGACTGGACTCTGGTGACGGATGTCTTTTAAAATGCGATTTATTTCAACGCTGCATTTTTTACATGCTATAAATGTTTGTCATACATACTTACATGTTTGGTTTCTAAATACGCACCTAATTAAAGAAAATAAAATTTACACAAAGAGCGTCGTGGTGAGATATAAAATGCGGACTGGACTCTGGTGACGGATGTCTTTTAAAATGCGATTTATTTCAACGCTGCATTTTTTACATGCTATAAATGTTTGTCATACATACTTACATGTTTGGTTTCTAAATACGCACCTAATTAAAGAAAATAAAATTTACACAAAGAGCGTCGTGGTGAGATATAAAATGCGGACTGGACTCTGGTGACGGATGTCTTTTAAAATGCGATTTATTTCAACGCTGCATTTTTTACATGCTATAAATGTTTGTCATACATACTTACATGTTTGGTTTCTAAATACGCACCTAATTAAAGAAAATAAAATTTACACAAAGAGCGTCGTGGTGAGATATAAAATGCGGACTGGACTCTGGTGACGGATGTCTTTTAAAATGCGATTTATTTCAACGCTGCATTTTTTACATGCTATAAATGTTTGTCATACATACTTACATGTTTGGTTTCTAAATACGCACCTAATTAAAGAAAATAAAATTTACACAAAGAGCGTCGTGGTGAGATATAAAATGCGGACTGGACTCTGGTGACGGATGTCTTTTAAAATGCGATTTATTTCAACGCTGCATTTTTTACATGCTATAAATGTTTGTCATACATACTTACATGTTTGGTTTCTAAATACGCACCTAATTAAAGAAAATAAAATTTACACAAAGAGCGTCGTGGTGAGATGTAAAATGCGGACTGGACTCTGGTGACGGATGTCTTTTAAAATGCGATTGTGACGAGCAGGGCGGGCGAGAGCCGTGAGGGAACGGCGCGAGGCCGGTGACGCGAGTGTTAATGATCGTCACCTGTGAGGCGCACCGGCCTCGAGTCCCTCACGGAGGAGCTCCGGAGGCATAAAAGGAGGAGCGACGACCGTGAAGGACGAGAGAGGACCAGGCCTGGACTTTATGTTGTGTTTTATTATGTTTGTGTGGCCGGCAGACGTCCGCGAGGGTCTGCCGGCATTACTTTCGTTTTGTTTATTTTGAATTAAAGTTTTGTTGAATGTTCGCCGGTTCCCGCCTCCTTCTTCCCGTACTTACGAACTGTGTTACAGCGATTTATTTCAATGTTGCATTTTTTACATGCTATAAATGTTTGTCATACATACTTACATGTTTGGTTTCTAAATACGCACCTAATTAAAGAAAATAAAATTTACACAAAGAGCGTCGTGGTGAGATATAAAATGCGGACTGGACTCTGGTGACGGATGTCTTTTAAAATGCGATTTAATTAAACGCTGCATTTTTTACATGCTATAAATGTTTGTCATACATACTTACATGTTTGGTTTCTAAATACGTAACTAATTAAAGAAAATTAAATTTACACAAAGAGCGTCGTGGTGAGATAAAAAATGCGCACTGGACTCTGGTGACGGATGTCTTTTAAAATGCGATTTATTTCAATGTTGCAGTCTTTACATGCTATATATGTTTGTCATACATACTTACATGTTTGGTTTCTAAATACGCACCTAATTAAAGAAAATAAAATTTACACAAAGAGCGTCGTGGTGAGATATAAAATGCGGACTGGACTCTGGTGACGGATGTCTTTTAAAATGCGATTTATTTCAATGTTGCAGTTTTTACATGCTATATATGTTTGTCATGCATACTTACATGTTTGGTTTCTAAATACGCACCTAATTAAAGAAAATTAAATTTACACAAAGAGCGTCGTGGTGAGATAAAAATGCGGACTGGACTCTGGTGACGGATGTCTTTTAAAATGCGATTTATTTCAATGTTGCAGTCTTTACATGCTATATATGTTTGTCATACATACTTACATGTTTGGTTTCTAAATACGCACCTAATTAAAGAAAATAAAATGTACACAAAGAGCGTTGTGGTGAGATATAAAATACGGACTGGACTCTGGTGACGGATGTCTTTTAAAATGCGATTTATTTAAACGCTGCATTTTTTACATGCTATAAATGTTTGTCATACATACTTACATGTTTGGTTTCTAAATACGCACCTAATTAAAGAAAATAAAATTTACACAAAGAGCGTCGTGGTGAGATATAAAATGCGGACTGGACTCTGGTGACGGATGTCTTTTAAAATGCGATTTATTTCAATGTTGCAGTCTTTACATGCTATAAATGTTTGTCATACATACTTACATGTTTGGTTTCTAAATACGCACCTAATTAAAGAAAATAAAATTTACACAAAGAGCGTCGTGGTGAGATATAAAATGCGGACTGGACTCTGGTGACGGATGTCTTTTAAAATGCGATTTAATTAAACGCTGCATTTTTTACATGCTATAAATGTTTGTCATACATACTTACATGTTTGGTTTCTAAATACGAAACTAATTAAAGAAAATTAAATTTACACAAAGAGCGTCGTGGTGAGATATAAAATGCGGACTGGACTCTGGTGACGGATGTCTTTTAAAATGCGATTTATTTCAATGCTGCATTTTTTACATGCTATAAATGTTTGTCATACATACTTACATGTTTGGTTTCTAAATACGCACCTAATTAAAGAAAATAAAATTTACACAAAGAGCGTTGTGGTGAGATATAAAATGTGGACTGGACTTCAGTGACGGATCATTGAGTTAAAAAATTCCTTGTTAAAATGCGATTTAATTAAACGGTGCAGTTTTTACATTCCATACTTAAATCATTTAATGTTTACATGTTTGATTTCTAAATATGTACCAAATTAATAATGATGTCATAATTATAGAAAATGCCATTATATTTGATATCATTTTATGGACCATAGTGGGAAAAAAAAAAACACTTTATTTTCCTAGGAAACTCTAATTTAATCTATATTCTGTGGAGACCGGGGCAAGTTGTCACAAGCTTCATCTGAGACACTAAGGCATGGTTATTATATCGTACACTAAATTAAATAAAATACACATATAAGTTGAAAAATTCGAAATGTTGCATTGCCAATAAACTGGAATGAGTTTAAGATGAAGCACTAAAATTATTAACTGTAATTTATTCAAAACTAAAACTAAACTGAAATATAAACCTAAATTGCAATATTTACAAAACAAAGTAATAAAAAATTACAAGCATATTTATATTATATTATATTAGCCTATATTATATTATATCTTCAATTATATCATAATCTCTGTTATACATACTAAAATTATTATATATATGTATATATATATATATATTTATTTATTTTTTTGCTACATGTTGTAACAAGAGCACAATAAAACCACCCTGACTTACTGTACATTCAAATATTTTTATAAAATATTCAGAAAATAATATGAGTGATGGATAGCCTAATTGTTTTGACTGATGAACTGAACAAGTCAAGTTAGTTGAGGAACACGTCTATTATGATGGAATAAATATGCTTAATTAGCGAAAAAAATGAATGACTCAAACAAATCAAATTCCTGTATGTCTGTTGAATTGCAATTTAGTAAATTCCTCTTCCTGCTTTTTAGATAAATTCCTGAACATCCTGTAGTGTGTGGCCAATTCAATTGAACTCCAATCCCATGAACTTCTAAATTCTAAAAGAATTCCAGCTCCAGAACCCCATAGGAGCGCTCGGCTCTCTGTCAGATCATGCCACACCCACAGGGCGTCAGATGTCACTGAATGGTTTGACGAGTATGAAAATGATGCAAGATATGTGTCACCAGATCAGGGAAGTTTACGGAGTGGCTTTTTGTTTGTTCTGTTCTGTTCCCAAATTGACACAGCAAGTGTCAAACAGACAAGTGTGATTTCTTCAGTGATATCTGTCAGGTGATGGATTTAAAAGGTTCGAGAATTCCCAGGTGGGAAAAAGGTATACTTGAATGCACTAAAAAATACTTAAATACAAGCAAGTGTACATTCTTATTTTTTGTGCTAAATGAAAAAGTTATACTCAATAAATACACTAATCAAAAGTATATTTCTTCTTCAGTGGTATGGTAATTCATTGCACTTAAAAAAGTATACTAAATACCACTAATAGTTAAATTGATTTTTAGTGCATTGAAATATAGTATACTACCGCAAAAATATACAGAAGCGTTTTATTAGTGTATTTCTTAACCCTCTACTGCACACATGTTGATGGCACATGAAAAAAAAATATTCCACATCATTTTTTGGTTCATTTGGGAACATTATATTGATAAAAAAATAATAATTTAAGAAATCATTAAGTAAAAAGGGAAAAACACTTGAAAGACATTGATATATTGAGTTTGATACATGCATAGGTCTGTATCATGTAGTGTGTTATGCCATATAATGTACTTCATGTAATAAGATTTCACTCCGTACAAAACTTCAAAAAGCAGTTCTTCTCTGCTGTGACACAGTGGTGTATGTTACAATATTTGCACACCCAGGAACCCTGCATCTTCCCTTCTTATAATACATTGTGGCCAATGAGAGGTACTGTCTAAAACATCCTCGAAAAGTACCCCTTATCGCACAACGTTGCCCTGAGGCAACGAAAAGAAAAACTGAATTTCTGAACATGCAAAATAAAAAAAACTTCATAAAACCTGACAAAAGGCTTCTCTACACCTTCATACACACACAAAAATTTTTATGTACAGTTCATGTCGTTTTAAATAAGATTACTAAAGCAAATCATATTGCCTTCTTCTCACATCATGTGCTCCTGTGACCATGTGTCAGAACAGGACGTCCCACCTTTAAATGGTGCTTGATATTGACTCCAACACCTTACTGAACTGTTCTTTGGTACTTTCTCGACCTTTCTAATTGGTTGTAATCGTTTAAAGAAAAATGTACTAAACATAGGGCTTAAAAAAAACTTTCCATTGCCTGAGGGCAACGCTGTGCTGTAGAGGGTTAAAAGTGTGCTTTGAATGCTTTAAAAATATGTTCAATCTTAATAGACTTTTATATAGTAATCCTAAATTTAAATTAAATTGATTTTTATTAAAAATATATTACTAATGTACTGGTTGTAAGTACATTTTCCCAACTGTGGTACTATACACTTAATATAAATGCACTAATTAGTACTAACACTTAAATTGATTTTAAGTGTAGTTAGATAAAGTGAACCAAATATACAGAAGTGTTTTACTGAACGCTTTAGTGGGTTTTTATCTGTTCTATTTTAATGGATTTTCATGAAAAATAAAACATGCAGACTAAATGTGTACTAAAATTCACAATTTAACAGTAAGTATATTTAGCATAAAGTACGTGAAATTCTATATTTTATATATTTTAATGTGGGGGAAAAAGTGCTACTAAAAATTTAATTAAATTACGAGAAAAAAACTCGTTAAATTTCGAGAAAAAAGTCGAGATAAAATGTTGAGAATAAAGTCATTAAATTACGAGAAAAAAGTTGTTAAATTACGAGAAAAAAGTTGTTAAATTACGAGAACAAATTTGTTAAATTATGAGAAAAATGTCGTTAAATTTCGAGAAAAAAGTCGAGATAAAATGTTGAGAATAAAGTCATTAAATTACGAGAAAAAAAGTCGGTAAATTACGAGAACAAATTCGTTAAATTACGAGAATAAATTAGTTAATTTAATGACTTTATTCTCAACATTTTATCTCGACTTTTTTCTCGAAATTTAACAGCATTTTTCTCATAATTTAACGAGTTTTTTCTCGTAATTTAATGACTTTATTCTCAACATTTTATCTCGACTTTTTTCTCGAAATTTAACGAAATTTTTCTCATAATTTAACAAATTTGTTCTCGTAATTTAATGACTTTATTCTCAACATTTTATCTCGACTTTTTTCTTGAAATTTAACGAGTTTTTTCTCGAAATTTAACAACTTTAATCTCGAGATGGTTTTATTTTTTTATTATTGCTTGGCCCTAATCCTCTTCCGTACTAATGACATAGGCTACTATAGAATAACACAAGACGCGTCACTCGTATTGTTTTGAATGGGAGAAAGTGCAACGTGCAATATGGCGGAATAAGTCCCGCCTTCTAAAAAAGAGCCAATCGCCGATTGGTAAAGTCATCGCGTCACTGCAGCGGCCGTTAGAAGCTCCGGTTTCTATAGAAACAGTCAGATTGCGCCTTCGAAATGAGGCACGAGACGCGCATTTAGGACTGCGCATGCGCATTAGCTTGATCCAGCCTGAAAAATACAGTTTTTTTTGTCGTGATTCGAGCGTTTAGAAACTAAATTAATGATACAGTTCTTGTCAGATTTCATTGGTGATTTCAAATATGAAATTTAATCGAAAGCTTGACAAACAGCTTTAGAGAATTTGATGTTTCCCCATTCAAAGAGATAGGAGCTGCACTTGAATGCCTGAGAGGCGTTTCAAAGATGGCCGCCGAGTGAAATGACTTTTCTTAAAGGGACTTTGATACAACGCACTGCACAAAACCATGCAGCACCAAAAGTCGCATTAATTGGAAGTACTGTAATTCATTCAGTGTATTTATGTATATTGAAACTATATATATGTATACTATATAACTATGATGAAACTATCATAGTTAATGAAGCCCAAGTGCCACCTACAGGTCTATTATGTGAAGTGTAGGCTGGCGAAATGGTGACGTGAAAAGTCTTTATTATATTACCATTTTTGATAATTATGCGGCATTATGAAAAAAGTCTCTTGAGCTCATCCTGCATTTATTTGATCCAAAAACAGCAATATTGTGAAATATAATTACAATTTAAAATGATGGTTTTCTATTTTGATATAGTTTTAAATATAAACTTATTCCTATAATTTATGCTCTTCTTTTTTTAACGTTTTATTCATCAAAGAATCCTGGGAAAAAAAGTATCACAGGTTATAAAATATTAAGCAGTACAACTGTTTCCAACATTGATAATAATCAGCATATTAGAATGATTTCTGAAGGATCATGTGACTCTGAAGACTGGAGTAATGATGCTGAAAATTCAGTTTTGCTTCCAAAAAATAATTATATTTTGAAGTACATTAAAATAGATTTAAAATATATATATATATTTTCATTGCCCCTTTTTACATTTGAGCCCCTGCCCCTGAACTCTCTGCACATCCCTGCTCTTCGCTACCAAGCAATACTTTGCCCTCTGCGCCCACAACGCCTGACCCTTGCTATCTTTCCTGCTGATATTGTTCTTAATAAACTGATATTTGCTGCTATTTCACATGACAGTACTATTTAAAGACACAATTAAAATGTAGTTAAGAATATCATATAAAGGGAATACTAACATAGTTACAATACATTTGAAATGAATTATTTAATGTATAAAAATATGTGGGTAATACATTATAAATACATTTTGTATATATTATTTAACATATATTATATTTTAAATAATTCATAAGTGTATGTTCTATGTCTGATAAGTATATTTAAAAGTGTATGAAATATGGGTTCAAGTGTACTACAAGTGTTAACTAAATACATAAAAAACAAACATTTTAGTTCATATTCATGGTGTCTCAAAATAGTACAGTTGATACACTTAGATGTTCTTAAAATTTTAATTGCATGAAAATATGGAAGTGTACTGAAATACATTTTTAGTGCACTTTTTTCCCACCTGGGTTAAAATGCATCAAATCATTTTGCATATTGGCTAAATAAAATTAAATCTACATTATTTTTTAGATTTTATATATTATTTAGATTCAATATCAGTTTTACATATACAATTCTTGTATTTATAACTGGATCCTAAATGTTTTAACAATGTGGAAAACTTATAAACATTCATTGTCAGAGAACTGCTCACATTATATAATAATAATAATAATTGTCAATTCCCAAAAAAAATTAAAAATACAAAAAAATAATAAAAATATGCATGTACTTCACTGTTGTTGGTCCTAGTCTATGGAATAACTTTCCAATTTCAGTTAGAATTGCTTCCTCTTTAACAGGTTTTAAGTATCTGCTTAAAAAACACCTTTTATCAATAGATTTCAACCAGGTATAATTTGTTTGTTACATTACTTTATATATAGCACTTTTATGGGTACTCAAAGCGCTTTTATATACGGAAGGGGGAATCTTCTCAACCACCACCTGTTTGTGTTGTATTGTACAGCACTTTGAACCCACATCAACCATGAGTTGTGTTGAAAGTCCTTTTTTTTTTTTAAATGTACTTGTTGATAAACGAAAGGTACAAGTCTGGCCTGTAGAGGGCGTTGTAAGACCATGAATTTATCAAAAGCCTTTAGTTCACTGGACTATTCTGACTAAATTACACCACCAAATCAGCTCTTCTTCCTTTCTCTCTCTCTCTCTCTCTCTCTCTCTCACACACAAGAATAAGACTCTTTCAATTAGGCTGTGCTGAACTTCAAATGCTTCAAGAAATGCGAGTGTGATCTGTCAGTTCATTTGAATTAATCATCTCACTCATGAACACAATGTAACTTGGAGGCCAAGAGTGAAATGTTTTTAAAACTGATTGAACTTCAGCTCAAACTCGAGCATGCATTGATATCGCTCTCTGGAGACAGAACCAGCTCCTCCTACAGGAGAACAGAACAGACTCTGAATCGAGAATGAGCCAGACTCGGTCGAAACACAACGCCAATCTCTGAAATATGTGTTTCTGACAGAAGAAGAGCGAATGCGAGAACGCAAGCAGTCCAGCAGATTTATAATGCTTTCTAGTGTCTCTTTCACAGCAGATGTCCTCTTTAATTTTAATAACAAAACCGAACGCTTTATGTTTCTCCAAGTCTTGTGTCTGGGTTCTTAAAGGAATAGATCAGCCAAAATGAATCTTCTCTCATCATTTACTAACCCCCAAGTCCTTCCAATCTCTCTGCCTTCTGTGGAACACTAAAATTTTGCATATTTTTCATGTTGCTTTTGTTATACGGGAAAGCACAGCTTTCACATTCTGCCTGATATTTGCTTTTGTGTTCTGGAGAAGAAAGTCATATGGGTTTGGAACAACAAATTACCTAATTTTTTTTGTTTTGGAAAAAACCACAACATAAAAACTCCTTTGTTATTCTCTTCCCCGTTCAGACCACGTGCGTGAGATTATCTTTTCCAATGTAAATATGTTCAACAGCAAAACCAATCTTTATCTTGTCTGACCTTAACGACTGCCATGAATAATTTGTTAACAGCAACCAAAGATCTCACACAACATGCAAATCATGTTAATGTTAATCAATGTTTTACTCCTCAGCCGGAGACAAAACCCCTGCAGCCTCAAATACTCCTAATTATAGTCCTGACATTTAGTACGGGAAACGATCCCTCTTATTCTTCATCTGCGTTTCCTTCTTTAAGGTCAAATGGTCGTAAATAAAACATTAAGAGAGGCAGTCTTGGGCGCATGGCCAGGTGATACCTGTCTCCACGAGGAGCTGCCAACTGAGACACGGCCAAATGCAATGAGAGTGTTGATCAAACAATCAATGCATATGTTAGCAGGAATGCATACGGTCACTGTCCATCACTGCAGGTGCAACAATTGAGGGAAAGGGTTTAATGCCAAGTACACCAAATCTGATGTTCCTCTTATGAGAGACACCCTTCCAAAATTATGAAGGCAGCTCTATATTTTCATTTATAAAACCCTGTTTCACAAGTTCGCCTGCCCATTCAGTCTGAATGGTTAATGGTAAAACAAATTTGGCTTGCTGTCCTCGAAGGAGGCTCGAACCCAAGGCTCGGCTTGAGCTGCAAGTTAAACCCCCCCTATAACAGTACTGCGTAAAGGGAGAAATAGGGGATGCTGGAAGAATTGTCGCTGTGATGACCCAGCTTATATACGCTCGTAATGATGATTGACAGGACTGAATGTTTAGACTCCTCCCGAACCTACGTTTGGAACTACATTTATACTGTGAGGAAAATGTTACATTTTTTTATTATTATTATTTCAAATGTAAATATTATTATTTTTATTAGAATATATTATAATTTATGTTGTCACTGTATTACAGCTAGCTTTTTTTGTACCCACACTGTAAAATTTTTGGTTTAACTTGAAGTAACCTGGTTGCCTTAAAGGGTTAGTTCACCCAAAAATGAAAATTATGTCATTAATGACTCACCCTCATGTCGTTCCACACCCGTAAGACCTCCGTTCATCTTCGGAACACAGTTTAAGATATTTTAGATTTAGTCCGAGAGCTTTCTGTCCCTCCATTGAAAGTGTTTGTACGGTGCACTGTCCATGTCCAGAAAGATAATAAAAACATCATCAAAGTAGTCCATGTGACATCAGTGGGTTAGTTAGAAGTTTTTGAAGCATAGAAAATACATTTTGGTCCAAAAATAACAAAAACTACGACTTTATTCAGCATTAATGACATAATTTTCATTTTTGGGTGAACTAACCCTTTAATATTCTGAGTTCTTTGAAACTAAACATTTGAGTTAATACAAAAAAAGAGAACAGAAACTCAAAATATTATGTTATCTGAACAACATTAATTATCTAAGTTGATTTGACGAAGTTGTAATAACAAACCAAGGCAAGTCATTTCACTCGGCGGCCATCTTTGAAACGCCTCTCGGGCATTCAAGTGCAGCTCCTATCTCTTTGAATGGGGAAACATCAAATTCTCCAAAGCTGTTTGCCAAGCTTTCGATTAAATTTCATATTTGAAATCACCAATGAAATCTGACAATAACTGCCTCATAAATTTTGTTTCTAAACTCTCGAATCATGACAAAAAACGGTATTTTTCAGACTGGATCAAGCTAATGCGCATGCGCAGTCCTAAATGCGCGTCTCTTGTGCCTCAGAGACGCGAGTCTGAATGTTTCTATAGAAACCGGAGCTTCTAACGGCCGTTTCAGTGACGCGATGACTTTACCAATCGGCGATTGGCTCTTATTTAGAAGGCGGGACTTATGCCGCCATATTGCGCGTTGCACTTTCTCCCATTCATAATAATACGAGTGACGCGTCTTGTGTTATAATAGTCTTTGCTCTTATTTAGAAGGCGGGACTTATTCCGCCATATTGCGCGTTGGTGACGCGTCTTTGTGTTATTCTATAGTCTTTTGACTGTATGCAGAATTGAGAAACCCTTGTTATTAGCGACACCGCTGGCCGTTAAGTGAACTGCAGCCAGCAACGTAGGCTATTGCTCGTGCACTCGTGCACACATAACGTACGAGAGACTGAACGTGATTCAGTGCACCGATATACTCACAGAGAAGTTATTTTCGTTCTTTCTAAGTTCGCTTAGAAGTAAAAAGAATTTACCTTTGCTGCGATATACTGTTAATGAACATCCAGACGCCGGCCGCTGCTGAGAGCAACGTTTAGATGTAAATACGCGGGCTTTCTTCTCGATAACAAAATAAACACAACAAAAATGACAGAGTAAACAGCAGTTCAGAAAGCATCTGATCATAGTGATGTGGATATGTTTGAACCAGCTCTGTGATACACCGGCATCTTGTTGAGAGATGAGGTTTTAAAATTAGACTGTTATGATTTGACTATGTGAGACTAGCTTGAATTAATCCCTTTTCTTACAGCACAAAATGGCTCTTTTTGGATTATCCTGAACATTGTAAGCTTGAATTTTTATGTGTCATTGAGTGTCTCTCGGGAGCGCGCGTAACCGTCACATCAATTTGATTTTCCTGGTAAAAACGTCCCGATTCTTACATATAAAAATCAATGTACAGGCTTTCGTAGGAAGTCTTGGAAAGTTTTGATGTTCATACATTGGCAATAAAAAAGATAATACATGAACATTATTACATATAGCCCCTTTAATGTTAAATATAAACCTGAAGAGAATTTTCAGTTCAATTGATTTGTTTGTAAAGCACTTTTCACTGAAAATATTGTTCCAAACAGACCTTGACAGGCCTAAAAATAAATTTTGGTAAAAATCTTTTTCTTTTCTTACCACTTTGTGGGCCCCTGGACTCTAGTGTGAAAACCTCTTATAGTATTGATATTTGTATGATATATTTATAACCATACAAAAAATGCTTGGTTAAAAACAACCCAAGTTGTGTTGAAAATGGACAAACCCAGTGATTGGGTTGTTTTAACCCAGCGGTTGGGTTAAATGTTTGCCCAACGTGCTGGGCAGTTTTATTTAACCCAACTATTGTTTAAACATGACTATATGGCTTAAGATAAACCCAAAATAGGTTGGAAATTAAAAAATCAGACACATAATTATTAGAGGAAACAATAATAATCAAAAGATGAACATACACTCTAAAAAATGCTGGGTTAAAAACAACCCAAGTTGGGTTGAAAATGGACAAACCCAGCGATTGGGTTGTTTTGACCCAGCAGTTGGGTTAAATGTTTGCCCAACCTGCTGGGTAGTTTTATTTAACCCAACAATTGTTTAAAAATGACTATATGTCTGGCTTAAAATGAACCCAAAATAGGTTGGAAATTAAAAATCAGACTCATAATTACAAGAGGCAACAATAATAATCAAAAAGATGAGCATTTATTAATAAGCAATTTAATAAATGTTTATTGTTTAAATATTATTCAAAAAAAGTATTAATAAATGTTTGTTTATTAAACATATTAATAAATGTTAATTTCCAACATATTTTGGGTTCATTTTAAGCAAGAAACACAGTAATTTTTAAACAATATTTGGGTTAAATAAAACTACCCAGCAGGTTGGGCAAACATTTAACCCAGCCGCTGGGTTAAAACAACCCAATCGCTGGGTTTGTCCATTTTCAACCCAACTTGGGTTGTTTTTAACCCAGCATTTTTTAGAGTGTAAGCAGTTTAACGACAGTTTATTGTTTAATTATTATTCATTAAACTTATTAATACATGTTCATTCATTAAACATTAATACATTTAATTTCCAACATATTTTGGGTCAATTTTAAGCGAGCAATACAGTAATTTTTAAACAATAGCTGAGTTAAATAAAACTACCCAGCAGGTTGATCAAACATTTAACCCAACCACTGGGTTAAAAGAACCTAACTGCTGGGTTTGTCCATTTTCAACCAAACTTGGGTTATTTTTAACCCAGCATTTTTCAAATACACTACCAGTCAAATGTTTAAACTCTTAACTGAATCATGAGCTTAAACACTTTTGATATTCAGGCTTCTGTTTAAATGCATGCAATTTAATATATCTTATTATTTGTATTACTATTATTTATTTATTTTTAAATGAGTTAAATGTTTAAATGTTTAAGTAGTTAATAAAGGAAATGCAGCCAACAAGTGTGCATGCATTTACTCCTTAAATAATATTTCGAAGAAATAAACTGCCCATGAACCCGACATTGCAGTGAACCGTTTCTATGAATTGACAAGATCCAGCATTCAGTCCTGAAATAAGAGTCACGTTTTCAGCCTCACTTCATAGAAAATTATTGATGAAGCCATGAAAGACTACAAACTCCCCCTCACACTGAACCTGAAGTCATATTCAGCCTTCAGTTCCTGTCATGACACAATACAGCAAGTTTCATCAATTGTAGGTCAGTGACTCTAGCGCAGATTCTTACGTCTGCATCAACCACATATGAATCGACCGTTCAGTAATCAGAAAATGGAAACGTCGCTGTTCCTCGACTTTTAGAGACTGACAATCAGGCTGACGGTCTATTAATTTGGCATTGCACGCCAGACCTCCTCAAGCTGATTTATGTGTTCTTTTGTCTTAATATTGATTGTCGGAGTAGAGGAATGTAAACACAATGTCAAGTGATTCAGACACATCAAAGGCCGAACCTGGCATGAATTCAGGATCAAAGCCGAGCCCACGGCAGAAGCTTGGCCAGGGGCCAGTGCGCTCTAATGAGCTGAATTAACATGTATTAATTCTGACCTTGTGAGGAGCAGACAGATGTCTCTTATGAGAGAGAGAGTTCATCACACACTTTGTTCAATGCACACATTTAAAGGAGAAGGTCTCCTGCTGCATCTGATTATTAAAGTCGCAATCCTCCAAATGAAAGAGATCCCAGTGAGAACAGATAAATGTTAGACAATTTTTGTAATCAACAACAACAAAAATAGTGTAATCTTTACCAAAAACATTGGCAATAGAAGGGTTAAATCAATTCAAATATTTTAATTATTATATGCCTGATATTTCTTATAACAGCACATATATTACAGCAAAAATCAAACAAGAAAGCTTGCCATATTGTGTTCGCAAAAAAGTTTAGGGTCAGTACTGTTTCTTGAGCAGCAAATCATCATATTAGAATGATTTCTGAAGGATCATGTGACACTGAAGACTGGAGTAATAATAAAGTAAAAATTCAGCTTTGATCACAGTTATAAATTACACTTTACATTATATTCACATAGAAAACAGTTATTTTAAATTTTAATAATATTTCACAATATTACTGCTTTTACTGTATTTCTGATCAAATGAGCAGAAGAGACTTCTTTTAAAAACATTTTAAAAATCTTTTCTACTTAAAATAATATATATATAATTATAATTATATCTAATTTAAATATAATTTTATAATTAAATAAGTAATAAAAAATCAAAATTGCAAGATGTAAAATCAGAATTATGAGGAAAAAAGTCAAAATTGAGAGAAGTAAACATAATTCAGAGAAAAAAGAATTTAGAATTAAATATATTTTTAATTTCATAATTAAATACATATATGGGTCAATGACGTGTCTTTTTTTTTTTTTGTCCAAAGGTCTTAATAATAATAGAAAACAAAGATATGACATCCAAAGTATGTAAGGTAGTACAACTCGATCTCTTTTATTGAATCCAAAAGGTTTTAATTATATTTTGCAACATATAAAGGTATTTTAAAGATTTTGAAGTGTCAAAAGGTCATTCGGTTTAACCATCCAAAGGCCAATACAGCCATTTCATTTGTGATTAAAATATCTTAAAATGTTATAAATGTATATATTTTTTATTCTGGCATCATATATCAACATATTACAAAATGGTATTAAAATTATGTGTAAAAGTCGTTGCTTTGCTATGAGAAAAATTGTCCGGAAAAATGAATTTCATCGATGTCATTCGGAGCAACCAATATAAAGGGACCATTTTGGATCAAGTCATGTGGTCAATATCATGTGACAGGATGTGACATCATTCAGACACCTGCAAAGCACCACATGGTCGTGAAGCAAAGTAACTAACTTTCTCTTAACTATTTGAAAAATTCATGTTTTCACTCGCTCATATGCATGTCCCGAAACATCAGGTCATTCGGTACAACTGCTATAAAACATGGAAAATGTTGTAATATTTTAAAAACTTGTACTAAAAATAAAATGTTTGATTGCCCTTTTGCTAGCTAGCTAGATATCAGCCTGTTAGCATTGTTTGAAAATATCGTCCTTCGGTATAACCAAAAGTGTCATTCGGTAAAACTGAAATTTTGCTTAAACCGAATGACTTTTTTGGTGACAAATTTTGTCCATCTTGTAAAAAATGACAAAAACAGTGTTAATTGATTACAAAAACATTTAATAAAACTTCAAAAAGAATTATATCTCCATTGTTTGTTTTTTTTACACTTTTAAAACCTTATTCATCAATGACCCATAGATTTAGTTATAATCATATATAACTTTAATAGAAATGTATAATTAAACAATGAAATATTATACTATATATAAATATATGCTATTTATGAGGACAATAATAAATGAAATATTACATTTAAATAATAAAACCACAAATTACTATAAAATATGTAAGAAAAAATACCATTACTGCTTAAAATACTAGCAAGGCGTATTCAACATAGCAGATATTTTATAATAAAATGGCTGCCAATGCAATGAAGTGCAATACAATTAAATAATGTCTGAACTCATCAGGTAAACACAAAATTGTGCTGCGCCTGCAACTCCAGCCGAGTTAACAAGCACTTTTCCTAGAATTGACTTGGAGAAAACAAGCTTGGGAGAATAATCACAGATATCTCTCTGCAGCCAATCTCTCTAACAGGCCAGTCATATTAAAGTCACTCAGCCCGGCTCGTGTGGGTCGCGTAATGTGTGTGTGTGTGTGTGTGTGACGGTGGGCGTATGGAGAATAGGCCAGCGCATCAGAGTCCTAGCCTTAAGGAGCCAGGCTTTCTCTGTTGTCTGACAACTCATTACCTTTAATTTGGTTGATGGGTCTAGAGCTAAGGGTACACAGAGACACGGGGCCCCAGAGAGCATTGCAGGGCCCGAGATGATGCAAGCCATATTTCTCGCTTCTCTAATGACTGCAGAGCAAAATAAAATATAAGCTTTTGTGTGCATGTGTGTGCGTGTGACTGACAGGTCTGTACCTCACCTGAGGGCAGAGAGGGAAATGAGCACTCAACGTGTGTCAACCTGTCTGTCTGCATGCGCACACGCACACACGCGCACGCGGCGTGTCATCTGACAGAGAGGCCAGAGCAACAGTGTGCTGTTAAACCGCTCATAGTTGAGTCATATGGGAACCAACACACACTGTAAGACATCATTAAGCAATTAGTGATAATGATGCGTTGGATTTCCTCATACTTTACTTGATTGGCTGTTGCTGGCAGTGTGAAACACGTCGTTTATCTTCCTCTCTGAGCTGGCCTGAGTCTTGTTATGGCACATTAATATTATTCCAGTGTACACACAGATGCGCTCGTGATAGGCGGCTCAGTTTTTTAGCGTGGTGGTTGTGCACAAATGAGCGTCAGCGGGGCTAATTTTGTCCCGTTTGAGACTGATGCTGAGATATGGAAGCTTGTTTTCGACACGGAGTAAAAAACTAAAACAATTCTGAGCGTATTTTCCCCCTCACAATTCTAAGGAAAAAAAGTCTTAAAAAAGAATTGTGAGATATAAACTTAGAACTCGCGATTCTGAGACTAAAATAATTGCTAGATGTTAAAAGATGTTAACTCAGAAGTGTAGGTTATAAACTCACAATTGTGAGAAACAAAGTCAGAATTATATGAAATAAAAAGTTGCAGTTACCTTTTTATTTTTTATTCCGTAAACAAAAAAATTTAATTGCAAGATGGAAACGTGGAATTGCGAGATGCAAAAATGTGCATTTTTTAAGATATAAACTCAGAGTTGCGAGATAAAAACGTATAAGATTTATAAACCCACAATTCTGAGACAAAAAGAACTGCGAGATGTTAACTCGCAACGATAAGTTATGAACTCACGATTCTAAGAAAAGTCCAAACTGTGAGATATGAACTCGCAATTGTGAGAAAAAGTCAGAATTATATGAAATAAAAAGTTGCAATTACCTTTTTATTTTTTATACTTTAAAAAAAAAGAGAACAAAACAGAATTGCAAGATGGAAATTTAGAATTCAGGGAAAAAGTCAGAATTGTAAGAAGTAAACTCGGAATTCTTACAAACTCGCAATAAGTCAACAACCTGCGTTTTTTAAGATATAAACTTATAAAATTTATAAACACAATTTTGAAGTCAAACTCGCAATTGCAAGAAAAAAGAATTCTGAGATAAAAAGTCGCAGTTACCACAGTTATGCAATATTTCATAAATAAAGTGATAAATTATGGATTACTTTAACAATGTCTTTACTACCTTTCTGGGGCTTGAAAGTGGTAGTTGTGTGGCTGTCAATGGAGGGACAGAAAGCTCTCAGATTTCATCAGAAATATCTTAATTTGTGTTCTGAAGATGAACGAAGGTCTTACGGGTGTAGAACAACATTGAGAGTGAGTAATTAATGACAGAAATGTCATTTTTGGGTGAACTAACCCTTTAACCAAATCAAAATGTATTTTCATATTGACAGTTACAGTATATCTTGCAATTGCAAAAAAAAAAACTTTTTTTATTTATTATTCCATAAACAAAACAAAAATATCCAGAATTGCGAGATGTAAGCTCAGAATTCAGTGGGGGAAAAAAGTCAGAATTGCAAGATGTAAACTCAGAATTAGGAGAAACAAGTTAAAATTTCACGATGTATACTCAGAATTACAAGTGTCTAACATGGAATTGTGAGATATAAACGTCTAATTTCGAAGAAAAATAGTCAGAATTGTGAGATTCAGAATTGTGAATTGAGTCAATTACCTTTTCTATTTCTTTATTCCATGGCAGAAACAAGCTTCCATTCTGAGGCGTTGCGTTTGTTGAAATGCACATATTATGAGCAGAATTCTAGACTTGAAGGTTTAAATGCAATTAGATGCGTTCCATTCGACGTAAGTGGACTGCAAAGTGTACTTAACGGTATTCCGCCATCTTAAGTAAGATTCCAATCTAGACATGTGCTGATATGTCAAAATAATGAATATGCACAATATTGTTATCGTGGGCACTTCAAAATACCGTGAATAATTATTTATTACGAATCATTCAAATTTTTATAAAACATTTTCAGAATACTTTCCCCATCAGCCGTATAAAATGCACAACACCGTTGTATGCTGCGTCAAAAGAACGTGCACTCAAAGGTAAACAAGCCCAACGTGCACGAGAAGCACATGGCGGAACGAGTGAAGGAGACGCGCTGAATGAAAGTGCACGTTCACTCTCTGACAGCATAGGGCACTGATGGAACAGCAGAAATGCAGCGGTTACCCCGGAAACCCTGTAAACAGCAGCTGTGCTACTGAACAGTTTTTAAAATGCTTCGAATAGCCATTCAGTTTTTTGTATTTACAACATTTCTTAATTTCTTAGTTAAAGTTTAATAACATTACTAAAATCAAAAGTTGTAACTATTATTTAACGGACCTGAGCTAAAGCTAACAATGATCAGTTGTATTTTTTAACTAACATTAACAAATAAATAATACCTGTAACAAATATAGCTATTGTTCATTCTTAATCTTAGTTAATGCATTAACTATTGTTAAATAATGAGACCTTATTGTAAAGTGTTACCTGTTGTTCTTTATAATTCTTTTGCACTTTAATCTGTTTGAAACATTTTACTTTAATCCAAAGGGAGTGAACATGTTCAGTTCGAAGGACACTGCGAACAGCATAGGGAATAAGGGAACATCAATGCATCATTTCAAAGGCCCTGTCCCAAATGGAGCACTTCATGTGCACTTACGGTCTTGTGGACTTACAATGGCTACCGCGTCTGCTTGTCCATTAAGTCCACAAGACCGTAGGGTGTCCCATTTGTCATTTTAGGTTACAGGAGGGTGCTCGCGAGCTTTGTGGTCAATGTGCCATCGATGCGCACTTTTGCTCTGCAGCAGACCATAGTCAAAGCGGCGTTTCGTCACTAATGTGCGGACTCGTAAGAAGATTGCGAGGGGTTTAGGGTTCTGTTTGGGACAGGGCCACAGGAAGAGGAGAGGAAAAATCACCCAACTGTCATTGTGAACCACGTCACTGGTGAGAACAAACAATGGAGCAGAGCTGTTGACTTGTCGTTTTCAACCAACTTATAGTATTCATACATTTTATTATACAAACTAGAATATTTATGAATGGTTATGACGATGAATGTTACATTTGCATATTCTATTGTATGAATAGGTACTGCAAAGTAAAAGTGGGGAGAAACAGCTGAGGCTCAGTGATTTTTTTTTATTTTACTTTAAACAGCGAACGAGATGAGACCACTGCAGTTTAGTTATTAAGACCATTACGAACACATTTACATATTATTGAAGGGTTAGTTCACCAAAAAATGAAATTTCTCATTAATTACTCACCCTCATGTCGTTCCACAGCCGTAAGACCTTCGTTCATCTTCAGAACACAAATTAAGATATTTTTGATGAAATCCGATAGCCTCTGTCCCTCCATTGACAGTCTACACAACTACCACTTTCAAGCCCCAGAAAGGTAGTAAAGACATCTTAAAGTAATTCACAAAATATGAATCTCCAACGCGAGTTCACATAACAATGGCTGCTCTTGCGTCAACACATGTATGCGTCGTGGTGCTCTCGTGAACACGTTGGAGATCAATATTTCATAAATAAAGTGATAAATTATGTTTTTTTTTGTGCAAACAAAGCACTTGCGTGGCTTCATGAAATTGTGGTTAAACCACTGGAGTCACATGGATTACTTTAATGATGTCTTTACTACCTTTCTGGGGCTTGAAAATGGTAGTTGCGTAGATGGTCAATGGAGGGACAGAAAGCTCTCAGATTTCATCAAAAATATCTTAATTTGTGTTCTGAAGATGAACGAAGGTCTTACAGGTGTGGAATGACATGAGGGTGAGTCATTATTGACAGAAATTTCATTTTTGGGTGAACTAACCCTCAAATCAAAATGTATTTTCAGATTGTATGACAGCTTCAAATCTGTTAACAGTCAATTAAATATACAAGTAAGCTATTTAATAAACATCTAAGTTTTGAGTATGCAATAAGGTACGAGAGGCTGTGCTGTATCGTGAATAAGTCACGGCTGAAGGGCATTGTTAGGCACGATATGAAGCGTAGTAAACTCTTCAGCCGTGACTTATTCACGATACAGCACTAGCCTCGAGTGCCTTATTGCTTTTATAAAACGGTTACCACACAATACAAATATTAAAGTTAAAAATATGTATCAATGCAACTTTCATGAAGTAAAATCACTAAAAACCTTCCTTCCGCTGGAAAAAATAGTCCCTGACCATGAACAGCAACAGAAGTTACATTATTATGCCATTAGATGGCGGCAAAGACTGTCTTTATGAGTGAGTCAGTCAGTAGCGAAGACTTTTACATTGAAAAGACTGAATTGTTGTGAACACGGAACAAGACGCAACTGACAAATGCTTTGACTAGCGCTGTCAGTCACGGGAAATCCCCTTAACTGTTAAAAGGACAAGATATCGCAGCGGCCATTTAAACAGATTTTTTTATTATGAACATAGGACTGACCTGAAGGAAAATGCTAAATCTGAATGCAGGTAATAAACTCGCTCACTCGATCTCTTTCTCACAATACTCTAATACATAATACAGTAAGCTTCAATGAACAATATCATTTGAGAACAAACAGTTTACGTTGCTAAGAGTGGTTGCTAAGGGTGTTGTGTAGTGATACACAGAACCATTGGGTGAAGCTGATAGCCATGTTTTATCGTGAATAAAACACAGCTATTGACCAATCAGAATCAAGGACAGGAACTAACAGCTTTATAATTATATTTATTAGATAGGCCTACATAAATTGTTTTGTATATGTAATTTTAAGAGCAAAGTAAATTACAATAATTATGTTATATCTGTTACGGTGTGTATGCAGGAAGAAGAAGGCAGAAGGTGCAATCCAACAAACGGTTTTAGTAAACTCAAAAACTCAACATTGCAAAACAGAGATCGGACATCAACTGAAAACCAAAATACAACTTGAATAGGAAACACAAACAAGACTAACTGAACAAACAGCTGGTAATGAATGAATCATAATTAAGGTGTCCATGACAACTAATGAGTGGCGGGAAACTGAACAAAGGAACAAGGGAACCAATGAAAATCAAACAGACATGTAACAATATCATAATCTGCTCGTTGCAGGCCGCTCCAAATGAGCGATTATTGTCAGTGAAGTGCACGTCAAGCGTGTGGGGAGCAGTGTGCACTGCGTAGGGACTCTGTCAATAGGAACACACCAAGGGTCTCACTGAAGTGTTTTTGAGGGGTTCGACACCCGTCACGGCGCTCATGTGGCGCTGCCGCCGCGGCTCCCCTCAGGAATATATGAGGTCTGTCAAGGGTGTCACCTCCGCCCGTTCCCCAGCTGAGGGGGAAGTGAAGGGGAGCGTTCTTGGCATCTCTGGCCGCTTCTAAAGTCCCTAAAAAGCAGAGGACTCTACCTTGTGTATTTTTCACTAATTGAAAAGACTAATGAGCTCCCTGGAGCTCCATCCTATTACCGCGCACTTAATTACAGCGCCAGCAGCAGCTCCAGCCAGACCACAAATAAAGACGCAATGCGAGAAAGCGCGAGAAAACGAGAAGGCAGGGGTTGACCTGCTTTTTTGTCGTTGTTTTGGGACTTTGCATTCCAGGAAGGAACAGATGTCTATTATTTTTTTTTAAACCGTGTTTATTTTTGGCAGAAATTTTTGTTGCTCTGGCTCATCTGTTTATTTTCCAGTGCGGTTTGCCTAAATTCCACCTATTAAAGATTTAACTCGAATTCCTCTTATATCAGCAGGGTTTCTCCAGCAGCTTATTAAGCCTTCACTCTGGGCTCTAGATGTTGTTTTCAGAGGATTACAAAATCACAACATTTTGAGGTAACATAATAAGGTTCTTCCCACAAATATGGTACATTTTGGAGTTCCATGACTTTAAAAAATCATTAGAGGAACTAATCTAATATTTTTAGGTGTGAAATATTAGGTAATTATTTATCCAATCAAATGAAAAGTAATTTTTTTATGGTGTATTTGGAAGGTATTGCCCTTCTTTTGTCTATGGGTCAAAGACATTTAGATGTCCGCATCAATAGAAATTTACAAAAGCAATTTTATATACATAGAAAGTGCATTAAATGCAACTAAAATGTCTACTTTTAATGTTTCAAATAAATTTTGGGAGAATAAAATGTCAAAATGTGGGTGAAATAATGTTCCATTGTCATTCAGTGTAACACTTATGTTTATGTAAAATTGAAACAACATACTTATTCTGACCTGTACGTATTAAAATATATAAAAGAATAAGAGAGCAACTAAATTTTAGTTCTTTTTAAATGAATAAAAAAATTATTGCTGACAAATGGGCAAAACCTTGGATTAGTGGCAAAGTTAAAAAATTTAAAATTACAAGTAATTAGTCTTTAATATGGCATAGATATTTGTTGTAAATATCCCAGACAAGATTGTTACACTGAATGACATTTTAGTGGATGTCTTCAGTAAATCATAGTAAAAATGTATATTTAATTTTTGCTCAGAAAAAAAACAAGCAAATTAAACAGGATCCATTCTGATGTATTGAAAAACAACAATTCAAAGCTGTTTTGATGCTTGAAAACCCTTTTTCGTCTTTGACCCTTATACATTCAACAATTTATATCACACAATGAAATCATTTTAACATATTCAATTGATAGTGAATAAAAATTAAATTTATATTTGAATTACTTTATATTCAGCACATTTTGAGTGCAACCCTGTTACTGCATGATTTTTCCCCATTGCAATTTTTTTTACTTTGCTTTATATAGAAAGAAGACAGCAAAATAAAACAAAATTTTAAACAAAATAATGCAGACTGCATTAGTCCTTCAAAGTTACTGCCAATTAGTACAAATGCATTATCGTTTAGTAAGATTTTTTTAAAGAAATACTTTTATTCAGCAAGGATACATTAAATTGATCAAAAGTGACAGACATTCATAATGTTACAAAAATATTTAAAATAAATGCTGTTCCTTTTCAAAAAAAAAAATCCTGTTTTCAATTTTGATAATCATGTTTCTTGAGCAGCAAATCATCATATTAGAATGATTTCTGAAGGATCATGTGACACTGAAGACTGGAAGAATGATGCTGAAAATTCAGCTTTGATCACAGGAATATATTTTAAAATATATTCACATAGAAAACAGTTCCTTTAAATTGTAATAATATTTTACAATATTGTTTTTACTGTATTTTTTTATCAAATAAATGCAGCCTTGGTGAGAATAAAAGACTTTATCCCAAAACATTTTACAAATCCTGTTTTTAAATGCTAGTGTATTTTTCATTTATGGGAACTAACTAGTTGACAGCTAAATTTAGGCTACATTTCAATCTTTTTTTTGCTAGAAAAAAAACAAGACAACAACAACATCCATTTTTAGAAACAATTTACAAGTTTTATTTATCAAGTTCACACACTTCAAAACTGGGGTAGAGGGGGTCATTGCAAAGAGGTCTAATAAATTGCCAGAACTATGAATTAAACTCCAAAAATCTAACATTAATTACAGGCAAGCTTAAATTTTTTTGTTCCTTCTCGTCTTTTAAAAGTAGTTTTTAATACATGTATTCTTTATACAAGATTACTGAATAAATGCATCAAATAAGAAACCAGTTCCAAAGTAGACATTACAAAAAATACATTGTTTTATACAGACACAGAAAAGCAGATGATCAAATATTGACCAATAATATTTATTTCCTTTTCACTTATCAAAAAAGTTAACCTGACATCTATTTCTCCAAAAAGGTAAAAAGCAATATACAGCATTATTTAAAAGACATTAAGAAAGAATTGCTTTAGAAGAGTCAGTCAGCTGATTTGGTTACCAACGAGAGTGGCTGAGACTGGAACAAAGCATGATGGGAGTGAAGAGCGGCCTGATGGAACGGGGAGGGCGGAGAGAGCAGGGAGGGATGCAAGGAGGAGAAGGGGAGTGGCCGAGAGAGAAGAGGCGGAGTTGACTGACTGCCTGAGGAGCTGGTTGGGAGAGAGATGCTGGGCTGGGAGGAGGAGGAGGAGGAGGATGATGAAGAGCATGAGGAGGGGGGTTTGGACAGAAGAGGGAAGTGAGGCTGATGGTGGCGATCGGGTTTGGTGGTGAGTGACAGCGGCTGGGCCTGCTCGGAGTGAGTGGGGGCCGGAGCAGCGGGCGAGGCCAGGGCCGCAGAGGGCGTGGCTGGAGAGTCCAGCATGCTGCCGTGGGAGGAGCCTGGGCTGTCAATCATTTTCTCCTGAGGGAGGTACTGCACGCACGGCTTCTTGTTCCGTACCGAGTAATCTGAAAGAGGACGGAAATCACACAAGATCAGTGGCGGGAATTTATAATAAAAGTTTTTCACCACATTTACAGGGAGAAGATCGAAACAGTGAAGTCATGATACACTCACAGAAACCTCAACTGCAATTTCATCACAAATGTTAGATTTAGAGACATTTTTGGGACAAATTAGATTTTCCCACCAAATTCTCATTACTGCAATTTTAATGTGCGGTCACATGATACTATTCACTCCACTGGCTTTCATTCGTATGTGCGTGAATGCTAAAGACCAGAAAAGCAAAGTTCACGCAAAGATGATTCGCGTTTTGCCGCGTTCCAAAGTTCAAGTTTAGTAAACTCTGGCTACATTCACACTAGCTGGGTTTCCATCCGAACGTCAAGCGCATAAAAGAATAAAACAAAAATGGGCTGTTTCCATCAAGTTGTTTGAGCGGATGACGGTGGTATTGTTAAATAATAGTACAGTAAATAAAACACCATTAGTGTTAACAGCCTATTAGTCATGTGGGTTTAATGCTCACATGGCAAATAAAAATGGAGATGGGAACATAGCCACTGTCAGTTTTTGGGATTGACAACCACATTTACCAGGTGTGAGTCTCAATGTTCCGTTCACACAGCAGCTTACAGTAGCGTCTCGAACACTGTCTGTATGAACGTAAACGTGCTTTTGACACGATGAGTCCAGTCGAGGTGTCAGATCTTCATTAACTGACAGCAGTGTTTATATTTGGGTGGAGAGCGGAGCAAAGTCGTTATTTTGGGTTTTGTTGGCGCACAAAAAATATTCTTGTCGCTTTATAATATTAAGATTGAACCACTGTACTGAACTGATTTAAATATGTTTTAGTAGCTTTATGGACCTTGAGAGTTTGAATGGCTTTGCTCTCAATGGAGGCCTCACTGAGCCATCGGATTTCATCAACAATATCTTAATTTGTGTTCTGAAGATGAACGAAGGTCTTACGGGTGTGGAACGACATGAGAGTAATTAATGACATTATTTTCATTTTTGGGTCAGGTTTTTTTCACTGTAATTTCCATTATTATTAAAGGCACAGTATGTAAGTTTCGCCACTAGAAGTTGCTTATTCAAAACAATAACAAATGCATAGCTTGATGGTGCTGTGAATGAGCGTGGAATCATGGGAGTTGTCGTGTTCACCCCCACAGCCGATGGAAAGCAATCCGACGGGACTCGGAACAGCAATCATGTTCATGGATGAGCAAATGTATTAAAGAGGACCAATAATGCCCCTTTTCACAAGATGTAATATAAAGTCTCTGGTGTCTCCAGAATGTTTCTGTGAAGTTTCAGCTCAAAATACTCCACAGATCATTTATTAGAGCTTGTCAAATTTGCCCCTATTTGGGTGTGAGCAAAAACACGCCGTTTTTGTGTGTGTCCCTTTAAATGCAAATGAGCTGCTGCTCCCGCCCCCTTTCCAGAAGAGGGCGGAGCTTTAACAGCTCACGCTTCGGTTGCTCGACAACAACAAAGCTGGAGAATCTCACGCAGCCAAAATGACGAATGACAAATAAAGCTCTTTATATTATTATTATATTTATATTAACACTTGACAATAGTGTCGTCTCTGAGGTTCAAACATGGCACTCGCGGGAAATCAAGAAAACATGCGATTCAAACAATAAGACTTGCTGTGTTGAGCTACAATGATTAGTTTTCTGTCGATAAAGGTATGCAAACAGTTGCTTACCTGTCTAATAAAACATGTAATTTATATTAAAAGTAATCGTATAGTAATTGTGTATTAAAGCATCTTTGGTGTCTCCATGTTTTCTACGGAAGTAAAACCGGAAATCGAGGAAAACGCGGATATGACGTCATTGACAGGTGACGTAATGACACAAGACATCACACCGTTTAAAATAGCGGATTTCTCTGGATTTAAACATTCTTGGAAACATTTGGGATAATGCAAGTACACATTCAACTAAATATATAACACTGTTCTAGTGGTTTTTGGATATTTTAATCCAAAAATCTTACATATTGTGCCTTTAATGGTTCACATTAAATTCTCAATGTAATAGTAATTTTTTATATAGTAATATATAATAATATATATAAATTTAATTAAATATTTAAACTAAATATTATATAAACATTACAATTTCCTTGTTTTTTCTTGTACAATTTTCAATTTTTACAGATTTCTTGCATTGTATTAATGAGAATTCAGTGGGAAATGTACTTAATTGTCATGTTGCTTCATTGTCTTTCTGCAAAATAAAATTTATTTCTTCCGACTTTAGACTGAAATATGAATTTGACATGTTCTTCTTGACAGTTTTCATGAGATTCACCCATACAATACTGAACACAAAATGGAAATGGCGTCATGTGTCGATTTGTTGACGTCACGGTACTCAAACTGTGGATGAGATCACAACGCTGACACCGGCCGTCTGAGGAGCCGTTCACACAGGACAAGGCCTTGAGCGCAACAGAGCATCATAAAGCCTCCTAATAAACACTCAGTGCGCTTATATCTCACCCACACATCCATCTGAGCGTTTCAAAGCTGACACTGATTCACTGTACTGACACTGCTAATGGTGCAAGATGATGAAAGCACAGAAAGAAGTCCATTTGTAGTGCAATGACTGCTCAACAGAGGATGTCCTGTGTGAACGGCCCCTGAGCCTGCAGACGTACTGTACCTGCCTGCGCTAGCACTGCACCTCATAAGCTGCATGTCAGCAAGGAGGAGAGAGCGGGGTTAGAAACGCACAAGGCGAGAGAGAAAAGTGTGTGTGTGTGTGTGTGTGTGTGTGTCCGTCCTCACCCTCTGCTGTTGAGTCTGTCTTATTATCTCTCTTCCTCTTCTTCCGCTTGCCCTGGAGTTGATATATACAGAGAGAGAGAGAAACAGAGGGCGAGAGAGATGGAAACAGAGATACAGAGTCAGAAATACAGAAGGAAGTCAAAAAATACAGTGAGGACAAATGCAGGTTTAAAAAGCAATGCAATTGTATAATAATAATAGCCCACTTTCTGTGAATTGAGTACAAAATAGGTCCTGAAATTCTCACACAAATGATCAGTGAAAAGAGGTGTGAATTTACTTGTAAATCTTTATTAATTAACTACATGTACTTTCTATAGAGAGTTACGGTTAGGGTTTGGTTTAGGATTAGTTGCAATTATGCATAATTGACTGTTATTACAATGGGAAGTACATGTAGTAACGTGTAAAAACATCACCATAAAAACTTTAACAAATGATTTGCTAATTAATGTTAATGAATGCATTAACAAATGTGAACTTGTTGTAAAATGTTACCAAAAACACAAATTGTGTGTAAAAAAAATGCAATGAGAATATAAAAGGTCCAAATGTTATTTTTTGGGAGAACAAAAACTAAGGATTGTAATTTAATTTTTTGTAATTATTAAAAAAAACAATTCAATTTTCAAAATTATGATTCATGATTTAAGAGGATGACCTATGGTGGCCATATATATACAGATATTTTATGTTTAACAAAAACGGGATTTGTGTTTTATTAAAAGAAGTCATGGGACACCAAAGTGAACCATATTCACGGAAAGTGTCAAATTTGAGTGCAAGGCTGTGTGTGTGCGGTGGATCCTGAAGCGTCTGACTCACGTAGTTATCTCGGGCTGACCAGCCAGGGTAGAGTTGAGAGTGCAGCTGCCTCTCTTTCCTGGCCAGCTCGTAGTATTTGGCCTGTTCCTCTCGTGATAGTGAGTGCCACTGCAAACACAAACACCACAGTCAGCCAAAGGGCAAACATACACACACATATATACTGTACATACAGGCACTGCTTACACACACCCCTGTCTTGTGTGTATATGCAAAATGTGTGTAAAAATAATCACTTTAACACTACTGTATGAGGTCCGGGAGATGTTTTTAGCAGAAGTCTCATGTAGAGGTCGGGGGGGAGGGGGAAATCTATACAGCATAGTATTGCGATATTTTGCATGGTAGTATCAGGACACGGACGGCAAGTATCGATCTTTTGTCAGGGCCTGAATTTCAGCACAGGATTGTGGGTATTGCATATAATTTTACTTATTACTGCAGGAAAACATCAAATCAATATTTTTTTCTTTCAGACCGTAATTTTAGAAACAGCTTGATTTATTCCAGTGATCAAAGCTGAATTTTCAGTGTTCGGTGTCACATTATCCTTCAGAAATCATTCTAATATGCTTTTTTAAAAATTTTTATTATTAATATCAATGCTGAAATCAGTTTTTCTGCGTATCAACTACATCACAATTTTGATTCATGAAACATTTTGAACAAAATTGGCATTTGTTGCTGGCCTCTTGTGATTGGTTCACTCAAAATGGATATTAATGCAATGGCGTAGTGGCATCACAAACACACTGTTCACTCACCCTGCGGCCGAGGATCTGGTTGATGGCGGCACTTTCTTTTAGCGTGCACTCGGCCACCACTTTGGCCCTCATCTCCTTCATATAGAGCATGAAGGCGTTTAGAGGCTTCTTTATGTGAGGTTTCTTCTCGTCGTCCTTCTTAGTCGGGCCTGGAGACTTCCTGTAAACATATGCCACAGGTGCATCAGTCATTGTACTGGATGCGAGGGAGTGACATTGAGAACGACGGATGTGGAGGAGTGTGGAGAGTTGGTAGACAAAACAGCGATAAACTTATTTTCTCCCAAATGATATTTGGAGGTGAGAGTGTGGAGCTAATGCTGTTTAGTTGAATGGAGCATTAATAGGCTGCCTGTCCATTTCAAAAAAGCAAGAAATGTGTTGTATGCTTGTGCTTACGTGTGAGCCGCTGGGCTGAGTTCTCCGTTGGGTTCTTGTTTGATAGCCGGAGAGACAATGGCTGGGTGAGGGATGCCTGTCTGATGAAGACCATGAGGATGATGAACAATATGAGGAGAAAAGCGACTGGACACCAAACTGTAAAGAGAGAGAGAGGTAAATTACCATTACTGCTTTCTGAAACCAAGGAAAGCACATCTCCTATCTTAAAAGATTTTGGACTTTGTGACCAGTGATATACTGTTAGTGAACATCCAGACACTGTCCATGCTGCTGAGAGAATTAATATGCAAATATGTGCTGCGCTTTCCTCTCAATATCAAAAACACAACAAAAATGACAGTGGTGAGAAAACAACAGTTAAAGGATTAGTTCACTTTCAAACAAAAATTTCCTGATAATTTACTCACCCCCATGTCATCCAAGATGTTCGTGTCTTTCTTTCTTCAGTTGAAAAGAAATTAATGTTTTTGATGAAAACATTCCAGGATTTTTCTCAAATATAGTAGACTTCAAAGGGCACCAAACGGTTGAAGGTCAAAATTAGTTTCATTGCAGCTTCAAAGTGTTCTACACGATCCCAGATGAGAAATAAGGGTCTTATCTAGAGAAACCATCGCTCATTTTCGAAAAAAATGTATACATTTTATCCATAAATTCTCATCTTGAACTAGCTCTCTTCTTCTTCTCTATTAGAATTCTGGCAGTGTAGACACTGCTAAGTGTATTACTGCCCTCCTCAGGTCAAAGTTTGAACTAAATTGTCATATACAATATGCTAGTTCAATAGTATATAACAATTAGTTCAAACTTTGGCCTGTGGAGGGCAGTAATACACTTAGCAGTGTCTACATTGCTGGAATTCTAATAGAGAAGAAGAAGAGAGCTAGTTCAAGATGAGCATTTATGGTTAAAACGTATATAATTATATTTTTTTTAGAAAATGAGTGATGGTTTCACTAGATAAGACCCTTATTCCTCGTCTGGGATCGTGTAGAACACTTTGAAGCTGCAATGAAACTAATTTTGACCTTCAACCGTTTTGAGTCCATTAAAGTCCACTATATGGAGAAAAATCCTGGAATGTTTTCATCAAAAACTTTAATTTCTTTTCAACTGAAGAAAGAAAGACATGAACATCTTGGATGACATGGTGGTGAGTAAATTATCAGGAAAATTTTATTTAAAAGTGGACTAATCCTTTAAGAAAGCAACAGATCATAGCGATGTGGATATGTTTGCAACAGCTCTGAAATTCAGCTCTCTACACATCGTGTCAGCGTCGCTTTCAATTAGAATTACAACCAAGGCTCTGAACCGGTTCAAGGGACGAAACAAAGGAAATTTTAACAGGAACATAAACAAAAACAAACTCAAGTTTAAACATTCTGAACAGAAACGCTTATTTGAAATTACTAGGGCTGCCCCCTAATAGTAGATTAATCGTTATTCGGCTAGATGAGGCTTGGTCGACCAAGTTGGTTAATCGCAGGAAAATGAAAACTTCACAGGAAGTGGCGAAGTCACGCAGTCCGTGAGGAAGCATCCGTTAACGGCAGGAAATCCAAACATTCGCTTATCATTCATCGACCTCAATTATGGCTTATCACTTGAAACATGTAAGTAGTAGCAACTGTACAAGTCTGCTTGCTCTAATGTTAGTCTAGTCCTAGATAAATGTGCGCTATTAAAAGGCGCATATCCAAGTGTTTGTGTGGAGAATGCGCTTACTGCATGACATACAGGCGCCGGCGCGATCACTTGCATTTAACTTAAAATACGCCATCATTTTGGTCATACAGATAAGAGTAATGCAAACTGTAAAGTCTACTTTTATTTCTGTAAACTCAAAATAACAAAACGTTGTGCTTTTGTAAAACAATGAAAACAATCAGGATGCGATATCTGCCGTTTCAGTCTCAGTGAACTTGAGCATGTAACAAAGCCTCACAGATGAAAAATATATCTATAGAAAGCTTGAAATGACTACTTTTAAACGAACCAATTCAAATGGAAAATAAATATACTCAGATTATGTATTCCGAATGAAACATGCAGATATAGGTGCGACGAGTCAGCATCGTTGACAATCTCTGCAGCCGAAAACACAGAAAACATTATCAATAAATTATTAAAATATTTAGACATTCTCCTTCTGTTTTTTCATGACACAAGTCATTACGTTTGCCGGTGCGCTGTGGCAAGCGTGTGCTTGAGTGCTGATTACTATATAGGCAATCATTATTATGATTTATGGCTTATTAATATGAAGAACGACTACTAGCCGACTAGAAAAATCTTTAGTCGAGGGCAGCCCTAGAAATTACCATTAACCATTTAATAACGTTATTTTATCATTCTGTTTAAGATTTTAATTTGGCAGTCAACCAATCATTAGTTCAAATAGCACGGCCTATGCAAATGTGACGATGACGCATCCAACGCGAGTAAAATGCCCGCAAGCACTCAGCACTCAGTGAAGTCATCCTATGTCGTTCTATGTGCTGCATTAGCTGTTAGATTGCAGGAGTTTATCCGAGGATGTGTCACCATGGCAGGTTATATATCCAGCGTGGTGCGTTTTGAAACCAGCGATAACTGCAGGTTAGTGAACAGCTACTTTTTTTTTTTAATAATTTTTTTAAATGATTAACACATTGTCAAAGTTAGTATTGTGGCTTTATGTATGGTCAGACACTTGGCGTGTGTCGTTATATTTTCCAAAATCAAGCTCAAATTGAGTTAGGAGGTTTTTCACCAGCAAATGTCGGAGATTCGTGTTTTGTCCATCATTAACGGATGCATCTGAGGCAAATAAGTTATCATCAACTTACAGGTTACAAAGGTTATTGTAGATAAACGGATGCTCGTTTAATATATTTGGCCAAAAGCTTGTGTTATAAAAGACAGTGTTACACCGTGTCCTAAACAGACGTGATGCGATAAGATCCCAGCGACAAGCAATGTGTCTGTCCACACTAGACGTGACTATGAGACGCGATCAAGTCGATCAAAAACCACAGCCCCATCAGAAGAGCATGTGGGCGGACTCTCTCGCCAAGATCCCAGCACTCGCAACGAAATGGATAGTCAAATTCATGAATATTACACAATTTTAACATTATTGAAAATACATACTGAGTTACTGAAACAATCTTTGTCATAGAATATGCTTGTCTGTTCACAATGAGTTTGAACGTTCTTGTTTCCTTTCATTTATTTGGAAGATCGGAGGTGAATTGTTCGTTGTTGCTTTCAGTACGGCTATAAATGACACACAAAATGATATTCAAACTCACATTAGATGCTTTTAACATTAAATAAAGCACATGAACAGTACCTGAGATTATTATCATCATCATGCCATACTTTGTGTTGTTTCAGTCGCGACGTCGCGGCTGGTTAGGGCTGTATTGGCTAGGACTAGACAGCAAATACCAGACTGAGACACGCTTCTCCGCTCCGCAAATACATAAAACATTACCCTTTCCACACATTGTGTTTTGAATAAAGAAAACGCAGTACTTATTCAAAGAACCAGTTTATTATTTACCCTTGCACTGCAAACGAGCAGAGACAGTCTCCAGAGCCAAATGAGGCGGTGGATCTTCTGTATGAGGTTTGCTGACAGTTTGAGGATCCACTCGAGTTACGAGGTTTAGTCACAAGCTCTTAGTATAAAGTGTCATTCAAGCTCTGGTATAAAATATAGGCAATAAATAAATAAATAACATTATTAAACGGTATTTTTTCCTAATCAAACCGTTTTTGGAACGGTAATGGTACAGAAGGAACGCATGAACAAATGTTAAAATACTAATTCTGCTCAGAGTGAAGTGACGTAAGCCCGGCGAAGATTTCCACGTCAAAGGAGGTGGGGCCTCAGAGCCACACCCACCTATGACATCATCGCCACAGACCAATGGTAGTTCAAAGGTGTTTCCCAGAAAGCTATTTCGGACAATTCCAGAAGCGAACTCCAAACGAACTTTGTTTTCGCCTGATTTTGTTCACAATGGCATCACACTAGTTCTACAAATTCTCTTGAAGTATATCAGGGCCTTTACAGGGTTAGTTCACCCAAAAAATGAAAATAATGTCATTTATTACTCACCATCATGTCGTTCCACACCGTAAGACCTTCGTTCATCTTCGAAACACAAATTAAGATATTTTTGTTGAAATCTGATGGCTCAGTGAGGCCTGCATAGCCAGCGATGACATTTCCTCTCTCAAGATCCATTAATGTACTAAAAACATATTTAAATCAGTTCATGTGAGTACAGTGGTTCAATATTAATATTATAAAGCGACGAGAATATTTTTGGTGCGCCAAAAAAAACAAAATAACGACTTATATAGTGATGGCTGATTTCAAAACACTGCTTCAGAGCATAATGATTCAGCGTATCGAATCAGCGTTCGGAACGCCAAAGTCACGTGATTTCAGCAGTTTGGCGGTTTGACACGCGATCCGAATCACTGATTTGACTCAGAGTCATAACGCTCTGTTTTGAAATCGTCCATCACTATATAAGTCGTTTTGTTTTTTTGGCGCACCAAAAATATTCTCGTCACTTTATAATATTAATATTGAACCACTGTACTCACATGAACTGATTTAAATATGTTTTTAGTACATTAATGGATCTTGAGAGAGGAAATGTCATTGCTGGCTATGCAGGCCTCACGGAGCCATCAGATTTCAACAAAAATATCTTAATTTGTGTTCTGAAGATTAATGAAGGTCTTACGGGTGTGGAACGACATGAGGGTGAGTAATAAATGACAGAATTTTCATTTTTGGGTGAACTAACCCTTTAAACATCCCTGAACAACATACACAAAGACTCGGGCCTTAATGCTGTGCCACAACACACTCTTATTCCTGTTCATATGTTATATATGGTCCAAATAAAGCACCAGCTGAAAAGCTCCTTTATCCGCTCCTGTTACAGGTAAAGTGCCGGGTTACTGTGGTAACAAAAAGTGTGCCACACTCAAGTCAATTCCCCCCTTACCAAACACATACGCCACTTTCCAAATTCCAAGGAAACCACTTCCTATAACCAGATGAATGGGGCACGGTTCTGATTCCAGCACTGAGAGCTTCTACTGAGGTGAACACAATAAAGAACAGTCGTCATCCAGAACCGGAAAAAATGACTAATGTATTCTCTGCCTTCCTCTTCAAACCTCAAAAGGAGAATTTAGACTGAAAGTATGACCTTCAGATATCTGCTTTAAGGTGCATTCACATTTAACATTCAATTTTCGTAGCCGAAATCAATTTTATTAGAAATCTGAAATTTTGTGCAAAGATTTCCCCATGCAGATTTCGCAACAGGTTCAAGTTGATAAACAGAAAGCTACTTGTTTTCAAAGTGACTGCTGTGTGAGCTTCACATATTGCTCAACAATAGACCTTTATTTCTTGCGAAATATTACCAAAACTTCTTGACTGTACCATTAAATCACAAGGCTATCTTTACTGTAAAGCAAAACCTTTTCCATTTAGGACCAAATGAAGGAAGGATTTAATCAAACACTATGAATAGGGCACTTCTCAAAATAGCTACAGAAAGTGTAGTCCACAAACGCCAATGGAGAGACAAGCACGGCTGGGCTTGCACTTGTACTGACAACCGTTGTAAAGGTCTGGAAGACGGGCTATTGATCACTATGAACTTTGTATAAATAATTCAACAAATTACTCACACACACGCACACAACAAGAGAAGCTCAGTACAGATGACTTTAATTTAATCCAGTGATTCCACTATATGAAGAGCAGCTCTTCATCAATTTAGATCCATTTCATCTTGAGCGATTGTGAATGAACTCCAAACAGACCCTTCCAAGAACATTTCTTGGTTTTGCAGTAGCAGTGTAAATAACGCAGCTGACGCACAGAGGTAAAATACACTCTCACCACTCTCGTCCACAGGGGTGTGTGTGTGTGTGTGTGTGTGTGTAATGAACCGGAAATAAAAGTGTAGTGCGAAGAATGACATGGTATGGGAAAATGAATCTGGAAACACACACTCACCTGGACATGGATGCGTTCATGGCAAGAGTTGGGTAAGGGTGACGGAAACCACCAGCGGTGATGGGGTACATGTGTTGACCCTGCCTGAGATGAACCGAGACAGAGAGAGAGTGTGAATCAGTATGAATCAGACAATATGAATACTGTCTTCCGTAGAGCTGCTTTATAGCTGAGTTTATTTTGATTTATAATTGAAGAATTTTAAAACATTGACACTCAGCATTGAGCCAAAACTATTGTCTTCTGTATAGCTGCAATTAACTTGTTTCATAATTGATGAACCTTACAGGCACTGAACTAAATCAACGCTGAACTGACTTGAGCTGAATAATGACACCATTGTCTTTTAGAGCTGCTTTATAGCTGAATAATTGACACATTTTGTGACATCAACGTTGTTATTGAACTGAATAATGACACTATTGTCCTCTGTAGAGCTGCATAGAGCTGAATTGAACTTTCAATAACTGATGAACTTTACAATTATACTTGACTGAATCAAATGAACCGAATCAACTAACTTGACTTGAGCTGAATAATGACACTATTGTTCTTTGTACAGCTGAATTGAACTTTCAATAACTGATGAACTTTACAGTTATTATACTTGACTGAATCAACTGAACCGAATCAACTAAACTGACCTGAGCTGAATAATGACACTCATCTTTTAGAGCTGCTTTATAGATGAATAACTGACAAATTTTGCAATATCGACATTGTTATTGAACTAAGCTGAATCAATATTGAACTGAATAACGACACTAGTGTCTTCTGTAGAGCTGCATAGACCTGAATTGAACTTGTTTCATATTTGATGAACTTTACAGTTATTGAACTAAACCGAATCAACTAAACCGAACCGAATCAACTAAACCGAACCGAATCAACTAAACCGAACCGAATCAACTAAACCAAATCAACTAAACCAAATCAACTAAACCGACCTGAGCTGAATAATGACACTAATCTTTTAGAGCTGCTTTATAGATGAATAACTGACAAATTTTTGCAACATCGACATTGTTATTGAACTAAACTGAATCAATATTGTACTGAATAACGGCACTATTGTCTTTTGTAGAGCTGCATAGAGCTGAATTGAACTTGTTTCATATTTGATGAACTTTACAGTTATTGAACTAAACCGAATCGAACCAACTAAACCGAATCGAACCAACTAAACCGAATCGAACCAACTAAACCGAACCGAACCAACTAAACCGAACCGAACCGAACCAACTAAACCGAACCAACTAAACCGAACCGAACCAACTAAACCGAACCGAACCAACTAAACCGAACCGAACCAACTAAACCGAACCGAACCGAACCAACTAAACCGAACCGAACCGAACCAACTAAACCGAACCGAACCAACTAAACCGAACCGAACCAACTAAACCAAATCAACTAAAACAAATCAACTAAACCAAATCAACTAAACCAAAATCAACTAAACCAAAATCAACTAAACCGACCTGAGCTGAATAATGACACTAATCTTTTAGAGCTGCTTTATAGATGAATAACTGACACATTTTTGCAACATCGACATTGTTATTGAACTAAACTGAATCAATATTGAACTGAATGACACTACTGTCTTCTGTAGAGCTGCATAGAGCTGAATTTAACTTGTTTCATAATTGATGAACTTTACAGGAGTTATTGAACTTGACTGAATCAACTACACTGAATCAACTAAACTGACTTGAGCTGAATAATGACACTTTGTAGAGTCTTTGTAGAGAATGATTATAGCTGAATAATTTACAAATTTTGCAACATCGACATTGTTATTGAACTGAATAATGACACTATTGTTGTCTGTAGAGCTGCATAGAGCTGAATTGAACTTGTTTTATATTTGATGAACTTTGCAGTTATTGAACTGAACCAAATCAACTGAACCGACTTGAGCTGAATAATAACACTGTTGTCTTTTAGAGCTGCTTTATAGTTAAACTTACAAATTTTGCAACATCAACATTGTTTTTGAACTGAACTGAATCATGACACTTTTGTCTTCTGTAGAGCTGCTTAGAGCTGAATTGAACTTGTTTCATAACTGATGAACTTTACACAGTTATTGAACTGAATCAACATTGAACCGACTTCAGCTGAATAATGGCACTATTGTCTTTTAGAGCTGCTTTACAGCAGAATTTGTCTAATATTTTATGAAGTTTGGATCATTGATTCATTGATCCTGTTTATCACTGTTAACAATCTGTTGTATAAAGCACTATAGAAGTAAAGGTGGTTTGACTTGAATCAGGGTGTGTGGGTAGTAACTAATAAGACTTTGGGATACTCACTGCGGGACGAGCCACCCCAATGGGTGCGGGATCTGCCCCATGGCCCCAGGGGACAGTGGGTAGTAGGGCGAGAGCTCTGAGGGGTGAGGGGTCCGAGGAATACCTGGACCAGAGGTACACAGTAAGTAATTCACATGATGGAAGACAAAAACACAAGTTAAAACGTGTAAGTAGATTGTGTAATACCTGTCTTTGGGTCCAGTATCTCTGGTGAGAGGTGGGTTGGAGGAGTTCCTGGAGAAAAGTGTTCATTGCTGTAGGTGATGAGGGGGGTCAGGGGGTGCATGTGAGCATGCTGGACCACCGGGACCTTATTAGACTGAAAGAGAGAGCGAGAGAGGGTCAGATCGAGATGATTTAGAAATCAAAATCAACCCTTTTTCCAGTGGTGTTTGCAAGCATTAGCATCACTATTACTCGTATGTAGGGTTAGTGAGTTGATCCAATCGGTACTAACTACAGCAAATCATTTAATAATTTAAGACCAAGTCAGTAATTCTACAGAATGCATCCGTGCCCGCCCACTTTTTCCTGTGGCATTTGTTCCAGAGGTATTCCTCTCATATAGGGATTTTAAAAAAATTCTTCATTTAAGAGTTACAAGCCATGAACCTAAACAACCAGCCATGAGGTGAATCACAACATTACACACTTTGTTTTGAAGCAAAAACATATTTAAAAATTGAAAAAAAAAAAAAAAAAAAA
>RJVU01069130.1:2327378-2340282 GCA_003731715.1 Anabarilius grahami
GTACTTAATCGTTTTAGTGAGGGAAAGAACTACAATCCCATGAAGCAATGCGAATGACAATCGAATGGAAAAAAAAAAAAACAAGGAAAATGCAATGAATTAAAGAAGTTGATATTACATTAATTTAAGTAGTTTGAGAGTGTAGGGAAAGAGCTGTTGAAAGCATTATGATTTTCTGATTGGTCGAGATTTCTCTGCAGAATCATGGGTAATGTAGTTTTCAATCAGGAGTTCCGCCGTTCAACACAATCATTTAAAATCATGTGGTCTGATGGCTTTAACAAAATCACATACCATGGATTCACATCCTCTGAGCTCAAAGTATGTCTGTCTTTAACAGTTTATAAGTTATTGTTCAAAATCAATTCCCCTATGGAGAAAATGAATGGGATTTTTACTTCCAAGAACCCGACTGTAGCAATACATTTCACATTTGCATACGACTCGAACATTTGATGCTGTTAGATACCCATAAAGCACTGTTTACTCCATTAGCATCTTTGTTCTTTTGTTTTTAGGCTATTTGTTTTATAGCTTGTAATTGGTTTCTTTGCCCTTTATTTTACTACCGTGAGTTTGCTTGTCTTCAATAATTGAGAACCTGAAGCAATGACACTTAATTAAAAAATACTTCATTGTTTTAATTGAATTTGTTGTGCATTTAGCAGAATGTGTGTCAGATGTAAAACCACAATGGTTCTTGGGTAAAAAGAGGCCAGTGATTGCTCATCTATGAGAGGATATATGAGGATATTTATCTGTATGTGTGTGTGTCAAGGACTGCACGATATTAAAGAAAATGTGATACGCTTTAATTTGTTAAATAAAGCAGGATGCAATACGATAAAAAAATTTAATAATAAAATGTAACAATAAAACTGTTTATTCTTCATGACTGTTTACGTAAATACTCACCAAGATAAGTTTGTGTGCTTTCGGCAATATAAGCTGCGAAAGAGAACTGAATTTGTGATTGATCACTGTCCGAGAGTTGCGTGTGACTACCACATTGAGTTCTCTTACGCGGCTTATTGCGCATAATATTTTTTTAACATTATGCATATCACACATATGTAACAGTCATGGGTTCAGTCTATTCTCTATCTGCATCAACCTAAAAGTTTGACTTTACACAACTAAGTATTAAAATCTATCAGTTATCACAAGCCATTGCGATATGCATATCACAAATTGTACATTTGCTCTATTTTGATATATTGTGCAGCCCTAATGACAAGCATGAAGCAATCTGGCCATGCACCAAGGAATGCTGGGAGAGCTGAGCGCTGTGCCAGACAGCCTCACACCCAATGCCACACCAAAGCCCTGTGTACACAAAATATACCTGACAACCTCTCATATAACAGTCACTCAATGCACTGACAACTCCAAGACAACACAACACACCAGTAGATCATGATATACATGCACGGCATGTAATTATAACACTCATTTAAGGTAACGAAACCCAAATCTCCGCGAACTAATGAAGTTGCACAAACTAGTTCACATTTGTGTGTTTGTTAGTAAAAGCGAGTGAGATGTTGTGGTTCGGGCAGCACATCTGTAGGACTGGGGAATGACTGCATCAATATTTCATCATCCTGAAAACATTGCTGAAACCACAGCGAACTGATTTTGGAGTTTGGGTGTGAGCAGAACTGCTTTAAGAGGTGAGGAGAGACACTATAGACCACCTCACTCATTTATATTTGCAGTCACTTCACAACCTTTATTTCTATCACTACGTGGTTGCAAAGATAATGTCGAATATCAAAAGTACAGGGTATTATCGGATGTTACAACATCAATTGTATTTTTTAATGTTACAACACTGATATCCCAGTGTAATGCAGAGTAAAAAACTGTAACAAGGATATTGAAGTCACTAATTATTTTTGATGTTATAGCCTACCACAGATAAAATGGCCAGTTTTTAAAATATTGTGAAAAATTGTCTAATATTTGAATCGAGTTTAATTTAGAAGTGAATTCAGGCATTATTGGATAAACATATGGATATTCATTTTGAGATATGCTCAAATATTACATTTAACAGTGTAATTGACTATTGTTTAAAACAAAAAGACAAAACAATGATAAAAATAAGCTACAACAACAACAAAATCAAGATATCTCTCATTTAAATTCTCCGACTCGACAACAGTGGTTCCCACAATCTATAAAATCCTTAAAAGATTTTTAGATCAAAAGGAAAAAAAGTAATGTAAATTAATAAAATCTTAAAACTCCATGGGCATTTTCATAATCAATATACATTTAAATAATTTGATTGGGTAGAAATTGCAATTAGAAAAAATATTTTTAAAAATCCTTATGCAGTAAATCACAAACAACTGGAAAAACTATTTGATTGTTGTTTATTTACAGTGGAGACTTTGGAGTCGAAATGGTTGAGAACCACTGCTCTAGTTCACTAAATGACAACAAAGGTCATTTAAATGTGTGTACAATTATCCAATATTGTCTGATATTTGATATTGTACTAAACAAGAAATGCATTTGACTTATTATTATTATTATATGCTTAAGAATGCAAATTCAATTAAAGAAAAAAGAAAATAAGGGTAGAGCTTGATTTGATCCATCAGGACATAATTGGATGGAAAATAAATCGGTCTCTGCAAGACTGTTGTTTAGGGGAGAGACGATGTACAATAAGAGCCAAAAAATAAGTTGTTTTAGAGGCAGAGAAAGTTATTCGGATGAAAACAAGCTTTTCCCTTTGGAATGAGTTGATTGATTAACTATAAAACCACCAGGAATGTGGTGTCTTAATTTCATGTCAACTAAGCATAATATCTTGCATTCTGAAGTCAAAATCCTGTCAATAGGGGGCAGACTACAGTGGGGACGGTCGATCTGCGGTGCTGAAAGACTCAACAGCTTTTAAAATTCACTAACAAGCTGTCAACTATTCCCAGACTGCCAAGTTGAGGGCATTTTGGTATTCACTATCTACAGGACACGAGTGTGAGAGAGTACGTATAAATACCAGAGCTAAAGGAAAGCTAAATGGCATTAGTGTCAGTCTGGAGCTGGCAGAGGGTTTGCGCAGACTGAGTCCATGACGGTCTGGCCAAGAGGGCACGGCTCTGCTGGGACGGGCAAAGGAGACCGGCCTGCTGTTGGCCGTGGAGGCCGTGTTCAAGAGGGTAGGAGGATTTTGCTCAGCCAAACATGATTCTGAATCCTTCACATCTGAGATAAATTACTAGGCAAACAGCCCCTGGGTACAAGAGTTACCAACAGCCTCCTGAGTCCTGTGTGTGTGCGTGCGCGCTTCTCTCTCCCCTTTCCAGTGGGAGGTTCTGAGTCTTTGTGGAGTCCTTTCAAAAAAGGAGGAAAGAAAAAGAAAAGGAAAAAAGGAGAATGCATGGCATGCTGGGATAGCTGAGGCTTGTTTGTCACCAAGGCAGGAAGCGGATGTAAGAGTGGGCAGAACATGACATCAGCATTTAGAGGCGCGCACACACACACACACACACATATGCATAGGCTTCTATTGTTTTTATATGCAGATAGTTATAAATACTATAACCTAACCCTAAGACAAAACTTTCTGGTCACACTTTATATAAGGTGTCTTTAACTATTTATCCCCAAAATATGGTTAAGTAGGAACACACTTATACAGAAAGCTTAAGTGGACTTAGTTTTTGTAGTATTAAAGCAGCTACACACACAAAAACAAAATAATACAAATATAATGTAAACGTAAATACAAAAATAGAATTAGTGAAATTTAATGAGCATTTATTTTTAACAATATATAGTAGAAATTCACCAAAAGAAATGAAAACAAAGTATTCATTGACAAGACTGTCAGTAGATTTTAGAATTGTTATTATTAATCATTTTTGATAAGGAAAGAAGGCAGATTCGAACCTGTCTTGCCTGCATGAGCATCACAGCTTAAAGTCATGGACCACTAGGCCATGGGACGAGACCCTCAGAATGACCTTTAAATCCACACTATTTGAACGTTGGCTGAACTGAATTGAATCAACACTGACTCGAGCTGAATAACACTTTTGTCTTCTGTAGAGCTGCTTATAGCTGAAATGAACTTGTTTCATAATCAATGAACTTTACACAGTTACTGAACTGACTTCAGCTGAATAATGACACTATTGTCTTTTTAGAGCTGCTTTATAGCAGAATTTGGATCAGAATTTAAAATGAAGGTGACTTGACTTGATGTAAAAGATTGCATATACATTTTTACATGCCACTGACATCTTTTTTTCTGGATGGGACTCCATGAGTGAGAGAGACAGAGGATCATGGAAATGTACAACTGTTTCTTACTTCAAGAGCCACAATTCTCCACTGTGTTGTACTGAAAAACTCCCACGCAGTCGGTGGTTGGTTGTGTACAATATGGATCCCAATCCTCAAGCCACAAAGCTTTCCCATCTGAGGCCTCGTCGCTATGCTAACTTAATCAACTGGCCTAGCTTATCACATGCTGACACACACTAAACAGTGAGGGCCCTGTTGTATTCACACAGACACACACACACTAAAGGTGGTGCAGCAGAATACCAAGCAAACCTGTCTCCTGAATTATTGAACGTTCAGGAGTGAACAGAATAACACATTAGCATACTGACCTTATGGGCTCAATCTGACAAAGCTTAACATGTGAGTGTGTTTGTGGGAGGATGAATACTAAGAGCGGATTGTCCTGTTTGTTTATTCCAACTCTTTTGTTTTGTACAATCTTCTTATAATTGCACTTGTAATTCGCTTATGTGCAATATAAAGTGACAATTATGAGAAAGTCGCAACTGTGAGATATAAAGTTATTAAAAGAATATGCAAGTTAGTCACAATTACAAGAAATTCTTACAATTGCGACAGTTTCCTGTAATTAACTTTCACGTAAAATATCTGCTACTTAATTTCCTATAATTACACTGATAATTTGCATATGTGATATATAAAGTAACAATTTTGAGAAATAGTTGCAACTTTCAGATTAGTTGCTATTACAAATGCGAGACATTTTCAATTGCGAGTTTCCTGTAATTGCAACTTTTGCATAATTTCTCACATCTGCCAATTATTTTCCTTTAATTGCACTTGAAATTTGTATACATGTAAAGTAACAATTATGAGAAATAGTCACAACTGAGATAGTTATTAAAAGAATATGCAAGTCACAAAACAAGAAATTCTTACAATTGTGACAGTAATAAACTTTCACGTAATTTCCCTCATATCTGCTACTTAATTTCCTATAATTACACTGATAATTTGCATATATGATACATAAAGTAACAATTTTGAGAAATAGTTGCAACTTTTAGATTAGTTGCTATTACAAGTAAATGTGAGACATTTAGGAGTTTCCTGTAATTACAACTTTTGCATAATTTCTCTCACATCTGCCACTTAATTTCCTTTAATTTTACTTGAAATTTGCATAGGTGATATGTAAAGTAACAATTATGAGAAATAGTCACAGAGATATAAAGTTGTTGTTACAAGAAAATGCAAGTTAGTCACAATTACAAGAAATTCTAACAATTGCAGTTTCCTGTAATCACAACTTTCATGTAATTTCTCTCATAAATGCAACAAAATTTCTTATAATTGCACTTGTAATTTGCATATGTGATATATAAAGTAACAATTTTGAGAAATAGTTGCAACTTTTAGATAAAAAGTTGCTTTTACAAGTAAATGTGAGACATTCTTATAATTGCAACTTTTGCGTAATCCGTCACTTAATTTCCTTTAATCGCACTTGTAATTTGCATATGTGATATATAAAGTTACAATTTAGAGAATGAGTCACATGTGAGATAAAAAGTTGCTATTACAAGAAAATGTGAGTTACAATTATAAGACATTTTTACAATTGTGAGTTTTCTGTAATCGCAACTTTTGCATAATTTCTTTCATATCTGCCACTTGATTTCCTTTAATTGCACTTGTAATTTGCATATTTGATATATAAAGTAACAATTATGAGAAATAGTTGCAACTTTTAGATATAAAGTTGCTATTACAAGTAAATGCGAGACATTCTTACAATTGCGAGTTTCCTGTAATCGCAACTTTTGCATAATTTCTCTCACATCTGTTACTTAATTTCCTTTAATTGCACCTTGAATAGTCGCAACTGTGAGATATAAAGTTGTTATTACAAGAAATTCTTAAGTCAAGTAATTCTAAAGATTAGATGACAACACCCATTAAAAACATCTCATAGATTTGGTACATCTGCATGCGATTGGCCTAATTGCAGCGCAACCTTGTATACGTCAACAAAGAGAAGTGTGGCTCATCACAGGAAGATCAAGTTTGGTTATGAGAAAGACTTTTTGATTAAAGATTGAGATCTTTTTTTTTTGTTTTTTTTTTAAATGCACGGATGATTAATTCACTATAAGACCAAATAAGGATCATCAACAGGATCAGTTTTGATTCATGTTTTTATTGCGACAATAGATTCTGATGTGAGTTTTTAATGGCCGAAATATATAATACAATTGAATCATTTATTTTTCTTTGCTGAATTGCTAACAATTTCAATAATGATAAAAAGTCAACCTATGATCAACAAGATGGATACACATCTATCACATAAGAACTGAGCTCCATCTTTAGTATCATACGTGAGATATTTTTCAGGTTTGCAATGGACACTTGATGTTTGGTGATAGTTTTCGCTCACGGGAGCAGGTCGTATTCATGGCGCCATTCTCCTCTTTAAATAAAAACCATAAAGACACACCAGAGCTCACCCCTCAGTCACCCTACTCTCACCTTGACGCCAATTTCCCTCATCGCAGTCTGACGTTCAACATCAGATGTTGTTCTCAAACAACCCTCCAGCCAACGCCAAGGTTAAGCAAAAGCCAGAGGGGCGTCAGGGTGGAGGAACGCCACAGGAAGGAAGACTGCGTTCTCATACACAGCTAATTTGATTGCCATTACCTATCTACACTTTGCATTTTCTGCTGATCCCCTAATGCGAGTGCATGCATTTTATAACGTTATATTAAGTAAATACAATAAAGGCCTAATGGCCCGGCTGGGTGGTGAAACAAGGCATGCTGTGTTTTTAAGGATTATCCCATGGTGCTTCAGAGGTTAGAGAAAGTTCAGGGGTTATTGTGGCAAAGCGAGTCTGAACCGGGTAGCGGAGACTGAAACAAACACACACACTGAATGCCCTCTGGCTGCCAAGAGTCAATGATGACATTGTCAGTCATCCTTCTGTATTTATTATGTCACAATTTATTATGTCTCCCTGTCAGAGGGGATTTCAGACTAAGTAAGAGCAACAAATCAGTCATTAAAAACCACTAATAGCTGCTAAGTAGCTGAACCGTTCTTTAAAGGCTGGAAATAACTGGGTATTATTTAATGGGTATAATAATTAGGTAACGCTTTAATCGGTTTCATTACTTTATTTAGTCATGCAATTTAAACTGATTTATTATCAGATAGAGGAATAATCAAATTGTTTAAAACGTCATGAGACTTTGATTCACATATTTTTAATGTATGGTGGCCCCAAAAAGTCACACTTGAAAAACATCACTCTTCCGCCCACTCTACATAAACCGGTTTAGTACGGGTCAGTCTGCCTGACTCGCCATCTGAGGTTCCTCGTGTTGTGTGTTTGCATGTTTCATCCTGACACATACACACATGCTCCACCACAGCAAGAATGTAACGCTCTGTTTAAATTTATCACCTCTCATCAGCTTACCAGAGGTGAATCAAACCACACACGTCAGCTAAGGACACAAACTACCATCATGCAAACCCTCTGAACTCCAACCAGCCTGACTGGATTCACACAGATCTGGCCAACAGGGAAGCTCGTTCTTATCCAACAGCGATCACTGCACACTAAGGAGTGGTAAAGCTGTACCACACGTTCTGGTTTGAGCCAGAATCATTGTGGAAATATAGCTTTCATTACTTGAAACGTACCTGCAGGCAACCAAAATTGATTTTAAAACTTGACTTTAAGTGACCATGTGGAAAATTATTATTTTTTTGTTTTCGAACACATTGTAGGTAGGAAGAAGTGGGCTTTTTAATTTGTCCTCTTCAGAAAAGCTGTTCTTAGTGCACACCAAACAACAGCACTATCAATCGCTTTGCATGGCCAACCGCATCAATTACACAAATCAATACAAGCTCAGGTAGTCAATAAAGATTAGATGACAACACCCATTAAAAACATCTCATAGATTTGGTACATCTGCATGCGATTGGCCTAATTGCAGCGCAACCTTGTATACGTCAACAAAGAGAAGTGTGGCTCATCACAGGAAGATCAAGTTTGGTTATGAGAAAGACTTTTTGATTAAAGATTGAGATCTTTTTTTTTTGTTTTTTTTTTAAATGCACGGATGATTAATTCACTATAAGACCAAATAAGGATCATCAACAGGATCAGTTTTGATTCATGCTGACTTTAATGGCATAGTTCACCCAAAAATTTAAATTGTCATTCTTCATGTCGTCCCAAAACCATAGGATTTTTATTTCTCTTCAGAACACAATTGGAGATATTTTTATTATTACTTTTGAGTGTATTAATTTCAGACAGTATATCCATTGTTGCATTATTTAAAACCAACCTAATTTTTGTGAAATGCTTGAAAAGTGCATTCGTGTCATCTGTTTGTACAATAAATGCCTGTTAGTTTTAGATTTTTCTATCTGATACAGTGACATTGTCTGAATACTTTCTGTGGCCGCTGTATACGTGTGTGTGAGCGTGTGCATGTGTGTGTGTGTGTGGTTTGTGTACTTGTGAGATACTCACTAAGTGTCCTGGAGTAGGTGACCGTGAGTCTTTGAGTGCTGCAGTGCCTGGAACATCCAGAATAGGCCATTTCATCTGCAAATACTGTGAAAAACAAAGAAAAAACACAGATTAGACACTAATACTATGTTTTAATTCACATCTTCCTTTTACAGTCGGCATGAAATGTAAGTTGCACAAGTCTTTTCTTCCCTATTGTGACGTATATCTGAGTTAAACGGCTTCTGGAACAAGAACAAATGTAGGGCGGGGCTTGATTTTTTTTCTGTGGGGAATTGATTGAATGGTTGTGGTTTGCTATTGGTGGATCTCATGTGAGTGACAGGTTGCCCCACCCTCACGCCATTAAACACTTCAAAGAGAAGAGATGTGTTAAGAGATGTCACTGCAAGAGGGAGGGAAGTTATGGTTACACTACTTCGATAGTCCACTTTAGACATTCCACTATCTATAAGGAACTTTGCAACTACATGTCAACTAACTCTCAAAGTACATGTCAACTAACTATGAATACGTCAACTACATGTCAACTAACTCCGAATAAGTCAACTACATGTCAACTAACTCCGAATAAGTCAACTACATGTCAACTAACTCTCAAAGTACATGTCAACTAACTCCGAATAAGTCAACTACATGTCAACTAACTATGAATACGTCAACTACATGTCAACTAACTCCGAATAAGTCAACTACATGTCAACTAACTCTCAAAGTACATGTCAACTACATATCAACTAACTCTGAATACGTCAACTAACACTCAAAGTACGTCAACTACATATCAACTAATTCTCAAGTACATGTCGACTAAGTCAACTCTCAGAGTACGTCAACTACATGTCAACTAATTCTCAAGTACGTCAATTAACTCAAGAGGACATGCCAACTACGTCAACTAATTCTAAAAAGTACATGTCGACTACATGTCAACTAACTCAAGAGGACATGTCGACTACATGTCAACTAACTCAAGAGGACATGTCAACTAACTCAAGAGGACATGTCAACTAACTATGAATAAGTCAACTACATGTCAACTAACTCCGAATAAGTCAACTACATGTCAACTAACTCTCAAAAGTACATGTCAACTACATATCAACTAATTCTCAAGTACATGTCGACTACGTCAACTCTCAGAGTACGTCAACTACATGTCAACTAATTCTCAAGTACATGTCAATTAACTCAAGAGGACATGCCAACTACGTCAACTAATTCTAAAAAGTACATGTCGACTACATGTCAACTAACTCAAGAGTACATCAACTACATATCAACTAACTCTCAAAGTACATGTCAACTATGTCAACTAACTCTGCTTAATATCTGCCAACACTTTTTTTGATGGTTCCCCCAAAAGACATTTTACTGACCATAAGTACCATTGCATGGACTTTATATCAACTTATTCTACTAACACCTAACCTATCAGTCTACCAATACTCTCATGAGAGTATTGTGACATGTAGTTGCAAAGTTACATATAGTTAGTATAATGTCTAAAGTGGACTATCAAAATAAAGTGTAGCCAAAGTGATTTTGATTAAAGATTACAAGGGCAAAAATAAATAAAATGATGTGCACAGATAAATCATTTGTTATGAATACTGCATATTCCACAAAAAAGGTCAATTTTGACTTCATGGTGACTTTAAAGCTCAATGGAAAAGTTCTGGTACAAAACAGGTGCAGAAACTTCACCTCAGTGGGTGGCAAACTTAACCAACACGTTTTGTAAGACCTGTTTGCAAAAGCAGCTTTTAAAGCAGCGCAGTCTGTGTGTTTGTGTGTCTAGACAGGTTTTTTCTGATGACTAACTGTGATTGAATGAGTGAAACAAATGTCAAATTGAAAAGAGACTTAACAGAATCTTCCAGCATGAGATCGGCCTCTCAGAGGGTCATAAATAAGTCGAACGGTCAGCGGAGAGCAATTCTTCTGGCAGACACCTGTGTCTGTATCTTGTACGCGTGTGTGTGTGTGTGTGTGTGTAAAATGGAGAGAGAGTGAGAGTGTGAAATCTGTGTTTGTCGGAGAATGTGTTCCTCCCAGAGCCCAGCTGTGGGCGTCTATCGAGTGTGTGTGTGTGTGTCGTGTAGGGGACAGCTGAGAGGAAATCCCATGGAGAGAGGTGGGAAAACTGGACCGTGGTAAAAACACAGCCACATCTATAATGCTCAAGTGAATAGCCCTGCACTTCTGACCTCTCTCTGTATCACTTTAACTATCAGGAACAGAGCAAACACCATCCCACTCTGTTCGTGCGGCCCGTGTCTATTCCACAGGTGCGCTGATGGTCACTAATGCACAATGCGGCTAGTAATGAATGCAGAGGTTGTGTTCAGATCTTCTTGTTTTGCTCCATTTGGTCTTATGGTCAGAGCTGAAGTCTCAACGGAGTTCAGTTCAGACATCTGGTTTGTATATCAGTTTTTAACTGCCGGATACAGCAGATTTTCATGTGCACGGATTTATTTAGGCTGCTCAAGAATTTAAAATTCATTACAACACATTTAGTCGGAGCTAATATTCTCATACTAGTGTTTGAGCAGAGTGCATTAAAGCGCATCAAAACTGATCCTGTTTACTTTAACGCGTGTTCCTGCTCCTGAAGGTACACTGGAAGAAAAAAGTGTGTGGGATTTACTTTGAAACTACTTTCACTCAGAAATTGCTAGTAAATTTCACAAATAATTACAGGGAAATGACATGTAAAGTAAAATTTTGAATTAGAAAGACTGAAATAGTATTCTCTTGTAAAAACATACTCCAATAACCTTTGAAAAATCTTTTTTTTTCAGGGTACACTACAGAAGATTTGTTTTTTACTTTAGAAATGAATAGAGCCACAAGAGCAGTGCCAACAATAATGTGAAAATTATTTTCAGGTTACAGTCCATGACTGATAAATGGCTAATATTAAAATTGTGTCTATAAATAAATAAATAAATAATACATTAAAAAAATTAATAGTTTTTAATGCAACAATTTAATTTAGGATTCACTTTATAATTGAAAATATGAAAGATGCATATTGATATTTGTTCAATATAAATGACCAAAATGGTGTGTTATATCATTCAACCTTAATAAAATGCTCTTAATGAACTATTTTATGACAATTTTATGCACATTTTTAGCAATTTTATGACAAGATTTGCAGTTAGGGATGCATGATCTATCGGCCGATATATGTTCATTTTTAATGTTATCAGTATCGATCCGATAAGTAAATTTGGCCGCTATATTAAAGCCGATAAATAATGGATTATTTCCTTCATCTGAGACACTTACGACACTGTTCGCCATGAAATATGATTGGAATCACTTCGAAAAGGAAAAATACAGTTAAGTGCAGCGTACAGCGCAAATCTGACATATAGACTACAAAAAATTATGAGAACATAATTGTGTGCTTGAGACATGGCTTTTAAATGCTGAGACTTTTGTTTTTGTAATCAGGCTCTCAAAAATTATATAAAAATTTCAGATTTAATCGGCCAATATATCGGCTTTTAAATATAAAGAATTATCGGTATCGGCCAAAATTGTCATATCGGTGCATCCCTAATTGCAGTCAAAGCTGTTAAGACAAACAAAATAAATAAATAATACATTTATTGCATTATGCATGGTTATATGCAAAAAAAAAACACTGGAGTTATCGAGAACAGCTCGCTGCACACTGATTGGATGATGGCCTCTCTTAATGTTTATAGGTTAATTATCCACATTGTTTGTGCAATCAGCATCTGACTTAGTCAAGACAAAAACTCTAAGCACAAATTAACACGCCGCACCATGTTAATATGATGTAAATATGATAATTAGATTCAATAAACTGGTCTTGGATGTCGCTCATGACCGCAAATCCAGCCGGAAAATGTGAAGCCTCATCCATGCCGCTAATGAATTAATGTGGGGTCCGGTCCACTTTACATCTCTGACCTTGCGATCATAGGAAGGAAGTTTACACGGCTATGGTTAAAAATGGAAAAGACATTATAGCACAAAAGGAAGAGGGGAGGGAGCGGGAGCGACAGAGAAAGAAAAAAAAACACTTTCAGGAATGAG